>CABHPQ010113904.1:0-10979 GCA_902168405.1 Peromyscus aztecus
GTGAGCACTCTGCTCTGTGAGCACTCTGCTCTGTGAGCACTCTGCACTGTGAATGCTCCAAGCACTCTGTCATGAGTCACCTCATTGTGCTGAGTCAGGGGACAATATTGAGTAAGGGGAACAGTGTGAAGCTTCCCCAAAGGAAAATCACACCCTAATAGAAAATGCAAGGAATGCTTTTGTAAGCACATCAGAAAGTGTTAGTGGATCACAGGCAGTTCTCTGAAAACAGGAGGAGTGACTGGGGGTACTTTTTGTCTGTTGTTAACAGAAAGACCATCTGAAATGAATAAAATAGAGGACTTATCATCTTGTATAACAAAGTCTGAAAGAAGGCAGGTCCATGGGGGAGGCTGAACATATTCTTAAATCCCAGGTTCGTTCCATCTTTCCAGTCCTCAAATTTAAGCTCGTAGTTTCAAAGCATCTACAACGTAGTTGCAAACAGATGTAGAATGGTTGCTATGATTACAGTCTTCCCAGGTAAACATGATAATTCTCAGCAAAGAATTTTCCATGGGTCTCTCTTTACAGGCAATTCTCCACAAAGACTAATTGTCAATATGGAACCACATGGTCATGCCCTAGCTGCAAAAGACTCTGGGAAAAGCAAGCATGTGGTATTTTATACTCTGTGATGGGAGATAAGCTGCACACACACAAAAAAAAATGTGTAACTATGGTCTGTTGAGTGAATAAATGAAATATCTAGAAATGGGATGTTTTTCAGTTAAACAATAGGTTGTATTGGATTGTAGCAGTAAATGTGTACTGATTATTATTAACTCATCAAATGTGTTTTAAAGGTGTTTGATTCTAGGCAATCAAATAGGGTGATAGTTCAAAATGGATCACAAACACAGAAATGCTGCACCTGAGTTCACTACACTGTAATAATTGCTGATCATGCAAAGGAGATGCTGTGGAGGACAGGAGAATCAGCCAGCATGTACATTCATACATACATTTACTTCCCACACCATTTACAGTCATGACCAATTCAAGACCCCTGGTCACATACAGCTTAAACTGTGTGTGTGTGTGTGTGTGTGTGTGTGTGTGTGTGTATGCACACAGACACACCTTTAATTCCCAACACCCAAAGATCCTACTTTCACAGGCTTCAGTTTCCCTAATCCTCTTCTGTCAGAACCTCCAGTCTTCTACTCAGAAATCACACCTATAGCTTACACTTTTTCTTTAGTTATTTGTGTGTGGTGTGCGTGTACATGCAGGTGCACATGTGGGCAGGTATGTGCACACAGTGCATGTGTGTGTGAAGGCCAGAGGACAATCTTGGGTGTCATTTCCCAGGGGATCTTCCTAAGGTACTGTCGACCTTTCCCTTGAGACAAAGTCTCTCACTGGCCTGGAGCTCACCAAGTAGGCTAGGCCAGCTGGCCAGAAGCCCCAAGGACCCTCCTTCCTCTCCCTCCCTCGTGCTGGGATTGAAGTTTACACCACTGTACCTGGATTTTCACATGGGTTCTGGGAACTGAACGTGAGCCTCCTCTCTGACCACACTTTCCTGGCTGAACTATTGTCTCAGCCCCTCATAACTATTTAAATACTTACTACTGTGTTTATTATTATAAGAAAACTTGATTCTTTCGTGTCTGGTCTCTGTCACATCTGAAATTTTTGGAGAACAAGATTAATGGGACTCCCTGGTATTTTATCCTCTCTTAAAATACCTAACATGTAGGTCACTCTGTCATTTGAGGATGCCACATGTCAGGAAAGGATAAGAGAGGGTAATGAGGGGGTGGTGAATGTAGTTAACATGCGTGATATACTTGTACGGAAGTATGCTGATGGAACCCATTGTTTTGTGCAATGCATATATGCTACTAAAAAAGAGAGAAGCTGCAGAGAGAGCCCCATGGGTAAGAGTGCTGTGCAAGCTTAGAGACCGGAATCAGAATCCCCAGTTCCCACATGAAAGCAAGCTGGGTGGCATTTTCCTGCAACTCTGGCACTGTCTGGCAGAGACAGGTGGGTCCTGGGATTTCACTGGTCAGTCAGACTTCACCAAAACGATGAGCTTCAACGTCAGCAATTGACGCTTTCTTAATCAATTGAGACAGAGAGCAATACAAGAAATACCTAATCTCCTCCTTTAAAACACACACACACACACACACACACACACACACACTCCCCAAAATAGTTTTCATTTTAATTTTTAAAAGTGAAAGAAAACATCTCATCAAAACTCACCCAGGCTTTGTTACCAACTAGTCACACAGTCTTGGGCCAGTCACTTCTGGAGCCTCAGTGTTTGCATCTGAAAATGGGCATGAGGACAATGACATTATGTCCTGCAATACTACAGTAGTGAGGTAGAAGCCTACATGGGGCAGACCCAGACTCTCTGGCCTGTGGTAAACACTCTAAACAGAAGCTCCCCATAGCCTCCCCTGCTTTAACCTTCGGCTCCCATCAGCCATTTGTCAAATAAAGCAAGACCTCGGCAGCAGGTGGCTGGAAGGCCAATTAATGTGGTAGATGCCATGTGATCTGCTAATTGCCGGAGCCTTCCAGATCTAAATTGGTGTGGGAGGCCGGCTGCCAAGGGCACCAGCCTGCCACCATTCTCTGCCTGACCGAGCCCCACTCCTGAGAATTTCCAAGGAGAACCCTGCTTCTCTGGAGGCAGATCAGCAGTTTGTGCTGTTAAAAATAATTCATTTGGGCCGGGTGGTGGTGGCAGCGGCAGCGATGGCGGCGGTGCATGCCTTTAATCCCAGCACTCGGGAGGCAGAGCCAGGCAGATCTCTGTAAGTTCGAGGCCAGCCTAGTTTACCGAGCGAGATCCAGGAGAGGCACCAAAACTAGACAGAGAAATCCTGTCTCGAAAAAAAAACCAAAAAAAAATAAATTTCATTTAGACCCTAATCTGACACTTGTGTGGAGAAAGAAGGTTCCTAGTACCATCTTTCATTTCCTTATGCTAACCAAACATTAAAATAATAATAATTTTAAAAATGCACAGCAATTTTGACAGTTTTTCATCTTTTCAACGTTTGCTTTTTACCCAGACAACTCCTTGATCAGTCAGAAGGTGATCAGAGGGCCTGAGAAAACATAATGAACCTCAGAAAAATTTTTAAAAAGTCACATTTCTGCCAGGTGTAGTGATTCATGCCTTTAATCCCAATAGTCAGGAGGCTGAGACGGGAGAATTGCAAGTTTGAGGCCAGTCTGGGATACATGGCAAGACTCTATCTCAAAGTATTTAAATTTTTTTCTTATAAATAAAGGGCTAGAGATACAGCTCAGTTGCTAGAGTATCTACCCAGCATGTATGAAGTCCTGGGTTCAATGCCCAGTACCACATAAAACTGAACGTGGTAATGCACACCTGTAATCCCAGCAGTTGAGTGGTGGAGGCAGGAGAATCAAGAGTCCATTATATAATGAATTCTAATTAATTAATTAATTAATTAATTAATTATAAAGCTTGATGACTACTTCATGTGACACAGTAAAGCCAAGACTTGTTGCTACGAATCGGTGGATGTTTTAGGGGCTGAAGAGATGGTCAGTGGTAAAGAGCACTTGCTGGTCTCGGGAGAACCTGAGTTCTGCTCCCAGCACCCACATCCGGTGATTCATGACAGCCTGGAATTCCAGCTCCAGGGGAGCCGATGCCCTCTTCCGGCCTCCAACAGTGCTTACAGTCATGTGCACATAGATATATATACACAGGTAAATTAAAATAAATATTTTAGAAAATAGAGATTTTGAATAACTGAGCTTTCCTGCACACATATATGCTATGTTTTTTTTCCTAAATAAGCAGCTCCATCTTGCAGCAACTCGTGAAAGCCATCTGCCTTCCCAAGTTCTGTCATCACAGATGTCCTTCCTGAATTAAACCACAAGCTGGCCCGGGCTTCCTGCTAGGAAGTGTGGCTAGTTTGACGCTTGTCTCAGAAGAGCCACAGCACATATATTTTAATTTTTCCAATCTAAAGCCAGAGCATGTCAGCCACACAACAAACAAGACACTTATATGCCTGTGAGCAAACACTCCCCTGTGAGTCTAATGGATGGGGACTAGAGCCATGGAAAAGAAACAGACTTAAATGGAGAGAAACGAAGAAAGAGAAAAACATTCCCTTCACAGTTCAAAAAGAGCACATTGTCCATGGCACTGTGTCTTGGGTCTTCTGTGTGTGCTAATCTTATGGGGAGGGGGGAGGAGGCTGCACACACACGCATGCACAGCTGTGGCGGCCAGAGGTTGATGTCAGGTGTCCTCCTTGATCATACTCTACCTCATTCTTTGAGACATTGCTTCTCACTAGACCTGGAGCCCATAGATTCAAGTAGACCAGCAAGGTCCAGATACCCTCTAGTCACTGCCATCCCAATGCTGTGGTTACAGATGTGCACTGCCCCACCCAGCTTTTAACAGGGGTTCTGGGGGATTGATCGTGGGTGCTCATGCTTGCACAGCAAACTCTTTATCAACTGCGCCATCTCCCCAGCAAGTGAGATGTCTTCTTAAATGGGGAAAGAAAAAGCAATCCATTAGAACCTTTGAGTAGAGAGTGGCCAGTATAGGTGGGCAGAATTTCTCCAAAGCCAATGGTTTTGTGTTAAACTCCAGAATCCAGCTCCAGGTTTGCATTATCTCACCCAGTGTAGGCTGCCATAGCAAAGAACCATAGACATCTGGAGACAAGGACATCCAAGATAGGAGCATTTGTTCCGCACCTTCCTCTGCCTCTCCACATCTTCCCATGGTGAGCAAGGAGTGTTGCATAGCTCCTTCTCCAATGTTTTCTCTTCTAAGGACACTCATCCGATCATACGGAGTCCTGAACCTTTCAACCTTCTTCAACACTAAGGACTTCTTTACAGGGATCGATACTCCATCATATGACTTTGCAGGGGACATAGTTGCCTCATCTGAAAGCCCTTCCCACACCCCACCTGGTGTGTCCAATCTATTGACGCTGTAACACAATGTTCTTGTGTACAAAGTCCACTCTCTGAAGTCTCACCATCAGAGGCTAAATGGAGGGCTCAGTGGTTAAGGGCACTTGTTTCTCTTGCACAGGAACCAAGTAGGGTGAGCAGCCCCCACATCAGACAGCTCACAACTTCCTTTAACTCTCAGCTCCAGGGGATCAAATGCCTTCTTCTGGTCCAAGGGCACTCAAACACACATGGCAGACATTCAAGTTTATATGTGTGGAGCGTGCATGTGCACACACATAATAAATAAATACATGCATACATAAATACATAAATAAATAAATAAATCTTAAGAAAAGAGACCCTCAGGCTAGAGAGATGGCTCAGCCATTAAAGGCCAGGCTCACAACCAAAAATCTAAGAAAAATATCCTCACAATAGAGTTACCAAAAAAATTGCAAAGAGATGTTATAATGTTTTAAGTAAGTTTACAATTTCCTGTTGGGCTGCATTCAGGACTATCCTTGGACACATCCTTGCAGGCAGTGAGTTGGACGAACCTGCTATAGCCATCCTTATTGCCAATTATGTGCCCCAAGACACAGTGACACAGACTCCAGGCCAAAAGAGTCTGTAATCAAATTTTTCCTTCTCTCCCCTTCTCTGTAGTCACAGACATGCTCTGCTTTTATTGTTGTTGCTGTTTATATTTATTTTTATGTCCTGTTGCTCCTGTGGTCCCTAACATTTATTGTCAGTTTGACAAGATCTGGAATCTCCTAGGACAGGCCTCTTGGCACGTGCACAAGGGAGTTTTCAGATTGGGTTTTCATGTAGGTAGCCCCATCCCAATGGGCTGGGGTCCCAGACCACATAGAAAGAAGCAAACAAGCCAGCACCAGCATCCATCTCTCTCTGCTGCCTCAGTGTGCCACCATGCCTTCCCAACCGTGAGACACTGACCTGCAAGCTATGGGCCCTATTAACCCTTACTTACTCACACGGCCTTTGTCAAAAAGTTTTTCACGGTGAACAGAGGACATAATACATCCACAGAGCCCCACTGAGGCCAGCTATTTAGAACAGCGAAGCAGAGCTCACATGCCAGTAGCAGAGTCCACTCAGGGGACGTGGTGGGGATGGTGCCTCTGAAGCCTACCATGTTCTCCGTCACTTCCAAGTCACACGCGCCATGCTTCCTTCTGGCTCTCCCTGTCTCCTCCTGTGTTGTCTCTCATCTCCTTGAGCCATGACAGGTTCACATGCCTGGTTTGGAGAGCCACCGTCCACAGTGGCAAGAAATCCAGCAACCAAGAAACATATCTAACCCCATTTTGTCCCAAAGGCAGTTCTCTTCTGAAGTGGTCCATAGCAAGGTGGGTGGCTTCTAGGAGCAGCTGATTTTTCCAAAGATTCAAGCCAGATCACAGAATGCCCTCATTATAACTCTAAGGAAGACAGTGTTTGCCCCCAAGAGTCTCTTATCTAACCTCTCTAGGTACTTTTCTCGATTTTAGCACCCACTATTCATCAACTCTATCCTCGACCACCCCTTCCCTCCCTTCAGTTCTGGGTCTCCTCCACATCCCATGAGTACACAGCAGACCACCAGGCCCTCTGCTTGCCAAACAAATCAAATTCATCTAAGTGTGAGTTTCAAACCATGAACTCTCAGAAATCCTTGACTTCATAACCGTGACAGAGATAGCTCAAAGGGAGAACAAAAATAAGATAGTCAAAAAGTTCAGAGGTAGATATGTTTTCATAATCCAGATTTGATCCTTTTTGGGAGGTTTTCTGATTTGTTTTATTGTTTGTTTCCATTTGAAGGGGTTCTTTTTCAGTTTATTTGCTTACAGACAGACTGACCTGGAACTCATGATCCTCCTGCCTAGGATGTGCACCACCACACCCAGCTGTCCTTAGATATTGCAACACACATTGCTTTGGGAAAGGTTTTTGAGAAATCCTGTGTTAGAGAAACTTGCCAACCCTTTTTTTTTTTTAACCCTTACTTTCGTAAATGCATTTGACCAGAGCCTTCTTGCGAAATGACATCTAGCAAAGGCTGACAGGATTATTACTTCTGCTGTTGAAGCAGACCTTCCCTCTTGTTCCTTCTGCTCCGGTCTTCCCCATCCTGTGGCTCGTTCCTGCAGGCTACAGGCATCACTGAGCTAAGCTGATGCATGACATGCTGAGGCATTGACCACCTGTGAGCTTTGGGTTGTCTGCTTCCTGTTAGTTTTCACTCTCTAAAATACCGGAGGAGGGGCCACAGCATCCTCACTTCATAGTCAAAGAGACTTTCTCCATAGGTGTCCATTGGGGATTGAGCCCAGGTCTTCTGTGGCTTCTTTGATGCTAACCATTCTGTCAATAAAGGCTTCATATACTTCCCCTTCCAGAGTAGTTTACATTTCAAAGTCAAAGAGGGAAAAGAAAACCTTAATCCCAGAAGAATGAAATGAACCACTACCAACAAGGATCATGGGGAATGTGGAAGAAGCCAGGGGAGAGAGAGTGTAGGGAGATTGCTCTGCCTTTCTATATCCCAGATCTCAGTTGGGCCTCCCTGAGGATGCAAAAAGAGCTCTTCCTACTTGGGCAAAGGAAGTTCCCAGCATCCTCCATGATATGTAAATGGATCCCTATTTAATGTAAGTACCAACTACCTGCATATATATTGCAGTACTCTGGTTTGTGTAGTTCACATACTTTACTGTGTGTTAGAAGCTTGGTTTATGGTTTTATTCCATTGAGACTGAGAAAAACAAAAACAAAACAAAACACAGTACACCATGCACAAGACATATCCCTGTGACGCTAGCTGTGGAATGCCCAGCATAATGTCTCTCAAAACTAATTTATTTACTAGACATTTCCTGAAGATAGTCATCATAAGAGATTGGTACTTATTTTCCACCTATTTTTCCTCCCCAATGGTTAGCAAAAAAAAAAAAATCAGAATTTATGGAGTTTCGATAGAAAGGATTGTGTGGGTGTTATCCTTCTGTACAAAAGTTCGTTCTGTGATCATCATCCAGTCGGGAAATGGCCAGTGGAATTTCTCTCCCCACCTGATGTTCATCTCCTTAGGCTCCTTTCCAGCTCTGCTTGTACTTCTCCATCACCTCTGTTTGTTTAAGAGGGTGACACTCCTGATATGCTGTTTACACTGTAGCTTTCACTGGGGCTTATTAAACTCATCGTTACTTCATATAAGCTGTAGATATGTGGCAAGCGCCAGTTAGTGTTGACAGTAAGTGACAGACACCCTGTCGAGGCTAACATGTTTATATATTCCACCGAATGCCTGGTGGATCTTGTCCCTGTAAAACTATCACAGATAATGAAGCCACTATCAGATAAGTAACTATAATAAATGACCGCAATTAGGTCTCTGGTTGATGAGAACAGTCGGTGGTCTCTGCCTTCAAGCGGAGACGAATCCCAGGCTAGCTTGGGCTGGAAAAAAAAAATTAAAGCAAGAAAAGTCAAATTTATAAGAGATTGGTTCAATAGGATACCACTGCTTTCAAATGAAGAGTTAAATGGTTTCATCTCTGTTCCCTCTTTCCTTCCCCTTCTTCTATCTCAAAAAGGGTAAGAAAACAAGAGTCTAAAGTCAGATGCTTTCAAAACACAAAAGCATTTGGAATGCCTCCTGTGTCTACACTCACCCTCATGAAATCCACAATGGTACAAAATATTACCGGATATCTGAGTTTGGAGGAGCTTCTCCTAGTAGGAAGGGTCTAACCTGTGCTATTGTGACATGCAGAAGGAAAGCCAGAGGCAAGATCACGTCACTGTGAGCCTATGACCCCAACTTCAGGGCAACTACAAGGTTGAGGAGCCATTGTCCTACTTACAACTCTTCTAAATTTAAGGGTCTTTGCTTCCCAGTCTGGCTCTCTCTATGGGACAGTGAAATCATAGCACAGATTTGAAGTGCTCTAAAGAAACAGTCTTTAGAAGACATCTATCTTCGTGTATAGAATAGTCATTTCCAAGATGACTTAGAGATTTACAGGGTACTTTCACTACAGATGTACAACCTAAGAATGTGCTGAAAGGAGGTGTGCGGAGCCCCTTCAGAGAGCTTCAAAAAATGAGCTGAGCAGAGCAGGCCACGGCTGGCAGGCCATCACACTCGCCATGCACTGTGGGATTATTTTTCATCAGTGACAACTATTTTGTTTATGTCCTGTCACGCTGGCCTGCCCTACTATCTCCCTGTCACTTCTCCTGCTGTGGTCCCCTATTTGCCTCCTCCTCCTCCCTTCCAGCACCTGGATTACGCTCCAAGCCTGTGTCTTTGCAACAACTTTCCATTTTCCCTAGAGAGAAAGCACACCTTGGGGAAGGGACGAAGATGGGAAGGGCTCCATTGCATGTGCCTGCATATTGCCTAATAACAGTTTGAGGGGAAATGACCCTGGGTGACAGAGTGATCGCTCCAAGGAATAAGTGCCTGGGAGCTGGGGGTGGGGTGATGGATGAGGCCTGTGTTTCCCTGCTGCCAGAAGACCTCATAAACCCAGGAAAGCTGCCCAGGCATCAGTCTGTTTACCTTTTCACGACTTTAAAGGTGATTTATTTGACCTTTGAAAATGGCACCCATACTTCTTGCAGAAAACAGCGTACCCTTCGGCATAAATGTAACTGTCAGGACGGTGAGGTCTCCAGTTGACAGTACTTTATCACTGTTCTCCGGATCTAATCAGAATGGGGAGTGTCTGCTGGGCGCTCACTACAAACATATTTGAGGGACATTGTCTAAATACCCGAGATAAGTGTGTGTTTATGTACCAAGGGAACGTATAGTTTCCATAACGATTTCTAAAACTATTTATAAAGGCCTGGATAGGAGTAAACAAGGGGGTGCAGGTAGAGGGGGAAGGCTTCGGATGGGAGATAAGATCTGAGCTCTCCACTCACTGGTTGGGTTAGCATAATTCTACAATTTAGCAACTCATGGCTGAGAATCCGGGAGTCAAACAACCTCCCTGGGGTGGCTGGCTGCTCTGCTTACCTGCTGTTTCAATTTGGATAAAACACTTAAGCCCTCTGGGCCTTGGTACTATGCCTGTGTAATTGGCACCATAATGGTATTTTGTAATGTTGATGTGACCAGTCAGTGAACTAAAACATAAAGCTAAAGCTTAGCACACAGAAAAAATATTCTCACCCTCTCTCTGCAAAAGGGGAAAAACAATTATTATATCTTCAAAAAAATGGATAGTGCAGTAATTAACATTAAACAATGCATAGAAATCTCTGGTCTAGTGTGGCATGCCATCCCCTTACTAATCGGCCACTGAGCTAAACACAGCTTCCCCAGGTCTCCAGTTTATCACTAAAACTGAGCTCTATGACTCAGAAGCTTTTTATAATGTTTCAATAAATTTTTCATGCAATATATTCTGATTATGGTTTCTCCTGCCTCATCTCCTCCCAGATCTTCACCTGCACACCTATCTAACTCCATGCCTTCTTCCTTTCTTAGAAAACAAGCAGGCAAATCTAAATTTTTTTAATTAAAAAAAAAAAGAAAAAACATGAGAAACACACACACACAAAAATCCACAAAATCAGAAACCATAATATACAAACAAAAGATGAGTAAGATAAAAAGAAATGCCCAAATAAAGCAATATAAGGGGGGGGAACCCTCCAAAAATACCATTGAGTTTGCTTTGTGTTTGCCACCTACTGCTGGGCATGGGGCTTGCCCTGCAGTGTGGTTTGTAGACCCAGTAAGACTCCCTTGGAGAAACCAATTTTTCCTTTGCAAGCAGTTGTCCATTGGAGACAGCATCTCTGTTAGGGTTGGGAGCCTGGGTCCACTTCCCCCTCTCGGTGCTAGAACCTCATCATGTTGTACCTGTGCAGGCCTTGCAGAAGCTGCCACGGTCTTGTGAGTTCTTACGTGCACCAGCCCTATTGTGTCTATTGTGGCCTTGTTTCTTTGGTGTTTTCCATGCCCTCTAACACACACACACACACACACACACACACACACACACACACACACACACACACAC
>CABHPQ010113912.1:0-19606 GCA_902168405.1 Peromyscus aztecus
GTTTGTATTGAGGCATGAACCAAAGATAAGGACCATACAGAAGAAAGAAGGGAGGCATATACTGATCCCAGTGTTTGTGGCTTGGGAGACTGGCTGGAAGACTGTCTGAGGATGTGTTTTAGATCTTAGGCTAAAGAGGGAAGGGGAAATTGGGAGCAGGGTGTGGACCAGGAGTGAGGATGAGAAGGATCTCAGAAGTCTTTGGTAGGTTTTATTAGAGTTCTGATAGGAGATTCCAAGGACAGTGAAAGACATGGATCCAGAGAGTAAGAGAAGGCAAGGGATACTTGGCAAGCAGCTGGTGATGGGCCAGTGTGTGTCTCTAAAGGGGCACTTTTCCTACAGCGTAATTTAGGGACGGGTAGGAGAACTGTTCTTCCTTGATTGTGGGGGTTGTTCTTTTACATGCAGTCACATGAACTGTATGCAGAAGAGTAAGATATATGATTTAAAATTATACTTCAATGAAAATAAGCAATAAAGTCAACATAGTCTCAAAACACACATTCATTTCCAAAATCAATATAATATACGTTGTGTTCCAATAGAAAGTAATAAAATTAAATAAGAACAAAAAAAATATCCACAGACTGGAAGACTACAGGATTAAACTCCATTCCTCCTGAGTTGGTCTCTATTTTCAACACAATCCAATAAAAAGTCTCTTTTGTGTGAATGCCTGGTCTATGTTTTTAAAGAAAATTCAACTGTTCAAGCAAAAGAATATTCATTGAAAAAGAGCAAGTGTAAAGTTGACCTGCTCTGTGGATGCAGGCACATTTGTGCTGACTGTGCCCCTGCAGGTCAAGGGAAATTGCCTGTCCACAGTCACAGGAAGCATTAGGAAGATTGAGGACCACTGTCATAGTGGAAGAAACAGATTTGTCATTACTCACACTGTTATTAATGATTTGATTATGGTATAAGAAAAATAATCTACACATAAGTTTTTAAAGTACATTTACTCAACTGGGGATGTAGCTCAGTGGTACAGTGTTTGCCTACTATGTACAAGGTCCTGGGTTCAAATCCCAGCATTGTAATAAAAACAAAACAGATAATATATATGAATGAATATATATATATATATACAGATAAATATGAGTACATACATATAAATGAATACATAAATATATGTGAATACATATATATTTACATACAGATGTAACTTGCAAACATATCTGTATTTCAAAAAGTAATGAAAAATGAAAATGTATTCTAACCATAGCATCAGAAATGAGGGTAAGCCTAATCAGGCATACATAGCAGAATCAACAGGGTGTCTTTCACTCATATATTAATTAAACTGTGATCCAGAGTAATAATGAGATGTAAGAAAGTACTACGTGATCCCCTAGGGCTGGAACACAGAAGGAAGGAAATGCACTGTTGGAGTTCAGATCCCTTATGATGCAAGGCATACTTCAGCCCCATGTCTGGCAGAGAAGCTGGCTCTTCTTAGCCAGGGTGCAGTTGATCCCAGTAGGGACAAATCAAAAAAGCAGCTTGTTGGAGGACAGGCAGGGCAGGTAGGGTGATCAGCAAATGGGTGGCCTTGCTCGAAGCTAACAGGATGACTTGAAATCTCTTGTCTGTTGAGAGGGATACTGATTACTGTCACACAGACATCACAGTGTTGCCACAAGGGATCCTGTGTTCTGGACCAGAGGCTGTGTGGTTCATCAAATGGCTGCAGATCTTCATCACTGAGTCACCCTGCTGCTGCTAGAAATGGAAGAAACGTCTCACTCTCTTTCTGTGTCCCTCCACTGCCCTCTACTGGGACAGTTTAACATCTTGCTTCCGTGAAAATGGAAACACTTAATTCAATGGTGTTTTCATAGAGTATTCAGTCAGAGATGGGAGGCAAGAAATTGACAATTGATGCAAACCACAGAATAAATATAATAAAGAGTTACATCTAATAGGTGGTAAAACTGTTCAGAGATACTACTGTTATATATTTAACAGTGCTTCTGTTTATGTCAAGGGTCTGTCTTAGTTCCTCAGAATAGGGCCCTTTTGGAGATAGGTTCATTGCAGGTGTAATTACTTAGGGGGATCTAATTAGAATTAACTTTGGTGTCTTTATAAGTAAGAGGATTTGGACACAGAGACAGACACACTTGAAGGAAAGATCATAGGGAGAAACAGCCTTCTATGACAAGGCAAGGGGTGAGAACCAAAACCAACTCGCATCCATGACCCGGAAGGAACCCACCCTGCTAACATCTCAGATTTCCAGCCTCCTGGACTCCAAGACAATCAGTTCATGACTCTTCCCTACCCAGAGCTGCAGCTTTGCTACAGCAGACCTAGAAAACTAAAACCAAGTTTGGTACTTACAAGTGGGGTATCTATGGAAAAAAACCACCCTTCAAATATAGATGCAGCTTTGGGATTAGGTAAAGCTAGACGTTTGCCAAGTCCCGGATCCAGCTTGGGAAAATTTGGACACAGACGACAAGTGGCCAAAATTTAGGCCAGAGGTATAAGACACTTTCCTCCCACAATTTTGTGATGAAACAGACACCAGGCACACCTTGGTCTTGCACTTGTAGCCTCCAGAACTATGAGGTGACGTACTTCTGTTGAAGTCATCCAGCCCCAGGAAAACTAACATGGATACCAATGTTTACTTCCATAAACAGAGAGATATCTTCAGGCAACAATACCATAAAATGTCAGTTCTCTCTGAGTTATTTTTAAGATTCAGTATATCCATCTAGGGCAGTGTTTGACAAAGTGGTTCTAAATATTATATAGTAGTTTTTCTATCCATAGTTTTGCCTTCCATGGTTTCAGTAACCCGCAGCCAACTGAAAATATTAAATGAAATTTTCTAGAAAAAATATGACACATAAGTGTTAAATTGGGTGACATTCTCAGTATCACGATGAAAGTTTGCACTATGGTTCATCATACCCAGGAAGTGAATCATCCACTTGTCAGGTGTACTTATATTTTATGTGCTAACCAGCCTTGAGTTGCTCTGTGGCTAACTCAGTCATCACATTGCTTAGCACCGTGATGGAGGGCCACACACATTACTGTGCAACCTCAAACTACACAAATGAGCTGGATGATGAATAGAGGAAATCATAATTATTCTGTGGCTCTCAAGTATTTTTGTCAAATCTATGCAGTTATGTGTGTATAGGAAAATTCAAAATGCAAATTTATCCTTAAATGTTAAGTTTTCTTCAGTATGTTTATAGGGTCAGTGTTCTGTCACAATGTACTGTGATGATGAGTACAACACCTGCCATTAGAATGCAATTGTCTGGGAACATTCATGAAATGGAAGTTATGCAGCAATTAAATCAAAGAAATTACTGCTGTTAGCATCAAGATAAATGACGTCCACTAGAGTGAGCAAGAGTAGCATGTCCAAAGGAACAAGTATGGCCTCATATAACAACACTTAAGAAGAGACGAAGCTGTAGCATAGAGGGGGTGGAAAGATGGCATATGCATAGAGTTTGATAAAAAACCAGTAAAGGATTTGATGGTATGCTCTGTGTTTGGGAAGGGACACAGGAGAGGTCTGCTAGTTACACAAAGTGTCTGTCCTTTAAACCAAGTGCTGCTTACACAAATCTGTGCTTTAGAATTGAACTGTGCCTATGTTTGGTATCATATATTACAAATTACTGATACATATTTATTATATCCTTTAATTAAAAGCAAAGGCTCAGAATTAGATGGAATGGCCAGTACAAGAGAACAAAAGCAGCATCTAGAAGGCCCTGAGGTGCTATTTCCTGACATACATACATACATACATACATGTGTATGTATATGTGTGTGTGTGTGTGTGTGTGTGTGTGTGTGTGTGTGTGTGTTGTATACATTATATACAAGGCTGCTTGTATATAGCAAACTCATGTTGTACAGTAAACATCTTATGATGGCCATATGAAATTGTTTGCTTTGATGTTTTCTTCAAACCATGGGGGCTAGTATGTGTGTGGCAACCAATGTCAACTTTAGCTCAGTCAAATGACTTGAAAGCATTTGCAATGCCATTTCTTCAGTTTGGTGACTCTGTCATTGCTCTTACCATTCCTCTTGTCCTCAGCAAATTGAAACATGGCCCCCAAGTTTGACGTTTTCAGACAAGGCTGAAAGACCCAGAAGGAAAGAAACATTAGAACAAGAAAGATCAGGATAAAGTCATAGTAGTGGGAACCCAGATGCCACCACACATCTAAAAATGGAGCAACCTTTCCTCGTAGTGGTGAGGATGGAACCCAGGGTCTCATGCATGCCAGGCACATAGCTGACCACACCTCCAAGACATGCAGCAACTTTCGGTCAGGATCCTTTATGTAGTCTAATAGCGGGCAAAGGCAGATGTAGGAAAGGCTGCGTTACTCTTTAGCGTATGTGCTGAATAGAGGGACCTCAGCTGGCAGCTGTTAGGGACTCCTCTGCTCGTCCTTGCTCAGCATACATTCCTAAATCATGAGCTACCTTCCCCTGGTGATGTCGCTGCTTTTCTCCCACAAAGGCTGATTTCCTAGAGTCGCCCCATGAGGGTACAGTAGAAATCTTTGCCCTCCTTTTTGAAGAAGAGAGCTGCACCTCTGAGCAGTAATCTCACCTCCTTACCCTCCCTTCTCAGTGGGCAGGGCCAACTGCCCAGAGCACTGAGCATGGCAGGGTTGTGAGGTGAGCCTTTCTGCATACATCATGCTTGTGTGTCTAAGTAACTGTTCTTCAGAGATTTCAGACATCTTTCACCACATGCTTGAGGTGAGAACGGTCACCCATTTCTCCGTGAGGAAGCAAGAGCATACCCAGGCCTTTGAACTCCAAAATGATCTAGGGCTTAGTTTGCCCTCTGATTTCAGTTAGGGCTCTCCGGAAACCTTCACCTTCTAAGACCAGGGCACAGTCTTAAAGAACAACTGGAAAGGGAATAAAGCCATCTGCATGTCAATCAACTGCCCTCCAGGTTCCTTCAATAAACCCTCAGAAAATGCTTTTGGCTTCATGTATTTTATTGTACATTCCAAAAGAATGTGTGTTTGAGACTGAGTGGGTGTGACCTGGGAGATCTGGGCTGTGTATTGTGGATGGAGGAGCAGAAAAATGTACTTGTCCCCACTGTTCTGTGATCCTATGGCCTAAGGCTATATACTCTTTATTTCTGGTTTGCTTTCTTATCAATGCTGAGACAAATGCTCAGGGAATTTACAGAGTGGGATTCTCTGAGTGGCATGATTTAATATAAAAACGAGCAGGGAGTGAAGACATAGGAGTGGAAGGAAACAGTAATTGAATTTTCCACGAACCCATACCCTTCGTGCAATAGAGCAGCTGTCTCAACAAGCTCGGAATAAATTTCATTGATTTAAGAAAGAAATTACCATGGCCATGAGGCTAATTTAACAATAGCAAAGGAATAGGTTTTGTGTTATAGCTGTGCAGAGAAGAGATTTTAAAATGATCTCTGGACTGTGCAGAGAAGGTGGTTGTACTTCCTTGGGCAAACACACTATGAGTTGCATCCTCTTCATTTACACCATGTCTTAGTTATGGTTTCTATTGCTATGAAGAGACACCATAACCACAGCAACTCTTATAAAGGAAAACATTTAATGGAGGTGGCAGCTTACAATTCAGAGGTTCAGTCCACTATCATCATGGTGTGGAGCATGGCAGTGTTCAGGTAGACGTGGTGCTGGCTACATCTTGATTAGAAGTCAATAAGAAGTGGACTGTGGGTCACACTGAGCAAAGCTTGAGCATATATGAGACCTCAGAGCCCACCCCCACAGTGACACACTTCCTCCAACAAAGCCACATCTACTCCAACAAAGCCACACCTCCTAATAGTGCCTAATAGTGTCTCTCACTATGAGCGTAATGGGTCAATTACATTTAAACTACACACACCACTAACCTCAATATCATATTTTCTATTCTGCTGACCTTGGCTTTCATGTTTCACTGTGAAGATACTTCCTCCTATTTAGCTACCTCCCTCTCCCCACCTCTGCAATTTCTAAATCTGGGAGAAAAAAGGCAAGGTTTCTAATAAGACTGCTTTTGTGAATTTAAATTCTCACTAGCTCTATTCACCTGTGGAATCCAGCTGAGAGTCAATACCAGATGGAGAAGAGCCTTATGAACCCCAAGTGGCTCTTTGCCTTGGCCCTCACGGTCGAATATACAATGTGTTTGGAGCAGCAGAGCTGGCTCAGCCTGAGACCGCAGGGCTTGCTAAGGCCTTGAAGAGCCTGGCAATAGACAAGGAAGACATGAAACTTAAAGGATAAGCTGCCAGACCCTGACATTAATGCCATCCCCACCCTCTGCTGTAATCCAAGCACTCAAAAATGTGGTGTATACAAACACTGGACTATGATTCAGCTATTTAAAGGATGGCTTCTTGTCACATGCAAGAGCATGGATATAACCGGAAAACATGTCCCACGAAATAAGCTACACATAAAGACAGATATTGCATGGCTTCACTCATTTGTGGAAGCCAATAAAAGTTGATCCTATAGGACTAGAGAAAAGACCAGAAGCAACTAGAGATTAGGAAGGCCAGGGCAAGATGGAAAGTGAGAGAGTGAACAGTGGCTACCAAACACAATTATGTTTGGTTTTGATTTTTTGGTTTTGGTTTTTCGAGACAGGGTTTCTCTGTGAAGCAGTCCTGGTTAAGCCACCACCATCTGGCACACAATTATGAGGAAGTAGCTGTAGCAGCCCACAGAATGACTGAATAGCTAAAATCTATGGTAGTTAATTATACAAATCAAAACAAAATTGAGTTGAAAGGTGCTCAACACATAGAAGTCACAGTATGTGGGAAGAGCAGAATGCTAGTTTTCCTGATTTGATAATTACACCTTGTACACGTGCATTGGATTATAATATTATGCCCAATAATTACAAATGTGCTTGGTTACATATCAATTGTAAAATTAAAAAGATTCAGATGATGAAAATGATTTTCCTCATAGTCTTCTGATTCTCAATACCTCATACTATATTCTATGCTTCTTGCAGAAAGAAATATTTAGCTGGAGAGTACAGATATGTATGATATTTTTTTTCCTATAGTAAGCCACCCATAATAGGAACATTTCTAGTGTTGTGACAAAGTGTACCTAAAACAGAGGTCTCCTATGTGGCCTCTGCTCTAAGTTGTAGCTACCAACAGCCATGGCTGTATTGTGGACTTCTGCTCATCCCTATACGTGCTGGAATCATAACTGGAAGTGACCTTTACTCTTTCATCACTAGCATAATATCCCCTTCCTGCAGAGAGTGCTTGCACGCTGCACATCATCGGTGTTGAAAGACATGGGAGGGCTTATTTCATTCCCCTTGAGTCAGATGTGTACTGATCTGTGGTGAGAAAACAGGTCACTCTGACCTAGAAGACTGAAGCCTTAAGAAACAATCAGCAGCCGGGCTTGTCCTTCTCTTTCTCTGATTGGGCCTGAGAATAAGTATGGAAGGCATTTTTTCTTCGTTTCTTTTGTATTTATTTCTTTAAATTATCATATGAAGTATTAGGTTTCCTCATGGAATTCTAAAACAAAGTGTTCTTTCGTCAGCTCCCGACCTCTCGCTCCTCCACACACCGTTTCTCCAGCCTTCTTTCTACTCTCACGCCACTTGTATGCCCTCGCTCTCTCCATCTCCTCAGAACCTCTTGCTTCCATCTCTTGGTTTGCTCTCTGGCTTGTTTAGCCCTCACCCACTCACATCCATCTACATATACACATATATCCAGCTTTTTTTTTCTTTTTTAATTGGATCACCTCAGTAATTCTCACTTTTCTGAGCATATGCCGGCCGGCAGGCATCTCTTCTTCTTAGGACACTGATTGCACTGGATTATCTTACCCCGCTTCCTGAACTAATGTCCAGATCACATTAGCAGTTCCAGCTTCAGCACACGAATGTGCCATAATGTAGTCCACACACTCAGCCCTTCACTATTTGTCACTACACCTTATTTAACTACTCCCTTCGTACACCAAGAGAGCAATCTGATGGGCCATCTTCATTTGCATCTCATGTTTGCTGGAACATTGCCAGTTGCCACGGCACTGATACTCTTCAAAGTACCAGTGCCAGTATCACCTGTAGGAGTGATAGAAAGCATTATTATTCCGGTGTATAATCTCCCAAACTCTTATCCCTCTGGCTTTAAGGATAAGGATTCCCCAAGAATTTGTAACATAGGATCACTGTCTGGCATCTGCATTAATATCACATATTGTTACTACATAGTAGTTTTCTTTGTTTTTCTTTTTTAGTATTAAGAAATTTTCTATTGATTTTACATACCAACTACAGATCCCCCTCTCCTCCCACCCCCAGCTTCCCCTCCAAGCCATCCCCCCATTCCCACCTCCTCCAAGGCAAGATCTCCCATGGGGAGTCAGCAGAGCCTGGTACATTCAGTTGAGGCAGGTCCAAGCCCCTCCCCCTGCACCAAGGCTGTACAAGGTGTCCCACCATAGGCACTGGGCTCCAAAAAGCTGTCTCATGCACCAGGGATGGATCCTGATCCCACTGCCAGGGGGCCCTTAAACAGTTCAAGCTACACAACTGTCTCCCCTATGCAGAGGGCTTAGTTCAGTCCCATGGGGGCTCCACAGCTATTGGTCCAAGTTAATGAGCTCCCACTAGTTTGATTTGGTTGTCTCTGTACATTTCCCCATCATGATCTTGATGCTCCTTACTTATAGAATCCCTCCTCTCTCTCATCTACTGGACTCCTGGAGCTCGGCCCGGTGTTAGGCTGTGGATCTCTGCATCTGTTTTCATTAGGAACTGGAGAAAGGCCCTATGATGACAGTTAGGGTATTCACCAATCTGATTACTGAAGTAGGCTAGTTCAGGTACCCTCTCCACTATTGCTAGTAGTCTAAGCTGGGGTCGTCCTTGTGGATTCCTGGGGACTTCTCTAACACCCTGTTTCTCCCTATTCCCATGATGTCTTCATATATCATGGTATCTCTTTCCTTGTTCTCCAACTCTGTCTCTTACAAACAAGTTTCAATGTAAGCCTTCTTGGCTCCCCAACAACAACATGCTTCTTGGGATCTTCTGCGTGTCTTCCTGAGCACCACAATTACAATTTGGGGCAAGATCTGATATTTATTTGGGCCCTTTTAAGTTGCTGGATCTTTCATGGTCCAAGAAAAGTCCTTAAGAATTAATTTTACTCAAAGAGAGGCCTGGCTTTTGGCTTTTGGCTCCTGGAAGGCAGTCTATTATCCCTTGAACTTTCTGTTTTATAACAGTGTCTTTGTTTATCTGTAAGCCTTGGGATAAACTAGTCTATGCTAGTAATGATTTATGGTAGAAGCTTTGGATCACATGGCATTACATAGAACTCCAGTAGGTTATAGACTAAGGTTGGACACATGGGTGGTAGACAATGGGTGAGGTAACCCAATACATTTTCTGGAATTCTAGGCTTGGGTAAACTTCACTGGCTAGCAAAATTTCCCACGTATTGTCACACATTGTTATGAGAAGTGACTGGCATTGTCTGTGACTTCTAAGGCAAGGGCAGGTAGAAGCTCTGTGCTTTCATTGACTGTTTCATATATTTCCTTTCACTATAATAATCTATAACCATTCATATATTGGCTTTCAGTGAGTTCCCTGAGCTCCTTTTGCAGATCATCAGACCTGAGGTTGCTCTTGGGGGTTCTTCGACTTGTTGGTGTCAATATGAAAAGGTAGTCTTGGAAACTGGTAAATTTTCCAACTCTTCACCTTCCTGTGTTGACTACTTCTGTTTGTCTTTGCTCTTAGACACAGATCCCCACATCATAAAGAAAACTGGGGAGGAAGTGATTGTATCTATATATCTTGAAGCTCTGAAAGATTGACAGCAGGGTAAGTGCCTTCGGGGTTGGACAGTCTCCTCAATCTTCCCTCAAGCTCCATACATGGACTTTTGGCAGAACCTGGGATTTCTGCTGCCTTGAGGGTTTCCTCTCTGGATGAGTTCAAGACTCACAGAGAGCCCTCAGGGAAGGAAGTGAAGGGGACACCAGTAAGAAAGCCTTACTTGGAGCTTCCATGGTTGACAGCAAAAATCAGATCCCATGAGACTGCCTCTGTTCTAGAATAGACTGTACATTCATACCACCTCAGGATTTCCCCCTCCCGTAACCCCTGGCAGGGAAAGGGTCCCTTTCCTCCCTGCTGATTAAACTCCTTGATTTCCTAAAGCAAGGCCTCACCATCCCGAGAGCTCTATGGGGAGATGAGAGAACATTTCTATCATGCCACCCCTGATGGTAGGAATGGGACTATGTGACATCCTCACTGGTCAAGAGTGGAGGATTCTCTGAGTACTCACTTGGGGCCCTGGCATGAAATGACTCTCCTATTTTTCTGCTCATCTAAGGCCTACCCGCTTAGAGCATGTCCCTCCTCTCTAGGAGGTCCCCAAGGAATAACTGCCAGAGCTTTATCCTAACCGAGGCTTCCAAGGCATGACAACGGGGACCTGTCAGACTCTACAGGCCCCACTATAAGTGGTATTGTTGTCTCTGTCCTCATGCAGGGGTTAACCCCTGGGCTGCTATCACAGTGAGTAGCCCTTATTGATTGGAAACCTCTTTAACTAATTACCAATACCTTTATCTTGGAGTGCCCTGAGTAAAGGTCCCCCTACTTCCAAAGAGGACCCCAAACATCATGGGAAGAAAACAGCATTAACTTGTGTCTGTTTCAAGGGAACTGGGTAGAGGTAAAGGTGCTAGGGCTTGGCTGCAAGCTTGATCTAGTAAGAGAGACAGAGAAAAGAACAAATGCCTCAGGCAGCCACAGGTAACCTCAAGTTTCAGAGTCCCAGAATTCTTACTTTTTTTGATACTTTGTAGATTTCATATCATGCATTTTGATCCCACTTATCTCCCCGTCCCCTCATATCCACCCTCTGCTCTTGCAACCTCTCCCTCCAAAGCAAAACCAAATTTAAAAGAAAAATTAAAAACCAAACAAAATAAAGAAATAAAACAAAAAAAAAAGAGAAGACTCTTGTCATGGAAGCTGTAGTGCGGCCTGTTGAGTCACACAGTTTACCCTTTAGTCCAATCATCTTTACTTGTGAGTGTTTATTGCTATGTGTCATTGGTCTGGCTGGAAGTCTCTGGCTCCTGCTATACCACTGATAATGGGTTCTCACTGGGGCTTCTCTTAGTCATCCTGTTGTTGTCCTGTGTCATGGAGATCCTGTTGCTTTGGATCTGCAGGTTCGTCCTTCTCATGCTCCAACAGTTCACAGATGGGGTGGATGTTGGGGTGGGCCAACTCATAGCCAGGGCCTGGGTGGTAGCTGGGGTGGTCAGCCTGCCAGCTTTCCTTCATCATTACTACCTAAGCAAGCTCTCCAGCACTGCCTTGGCTAGCTCACCCAAGGCAGCCTGTAGCAAGGAGTAGGGCCAGTTCTCTTGTTCTCAGGTCCTCAGATCCGGGTTGCCCACACTCACACCATGAGAGCCAGCTCTATTGTTTTGCCCAGGGGTACAGGGCCCTCTCTCCCAATTGCTGTAGGGGGTTTCTGAGGCAGGGTGGACAGGGTCAGCTCTCCTGCTTTCATGCCCTCAGGGCTGGCTCACCTATGCACACAACAACAGGGTCAGCTCTAGTATGCTCCCCAGGTGGGGTGCAGGGCCTGCTCTCTTGTGTGCTGGAGCTGGTGAGGGGCAGCACAGTAACCCTGGGGCCAGCTCTCTCACCTGCCACAGGTGGTTATAGGTGGGTGGGGCATCTTTCTCAACCCCATACCACCACATGGCAGACAAAGGGGTGGGGGGGTCAGGTCTCCTGCTCTCATGCTCTCAGGGTTGGCCCACCTGCATCCCCAACCATAGGGTCAGCTCTAGTGTGCTGTCCAAGTGAGATGCACACCTGTGGAGAGGAGTGGGGCCATCTTTCCTGAGTATGAGGCTCAGCTCTTCCATGAGGGGCAGGACCAACTCTACTGCAGTATCTATTGAGGGCCAGGGCCAGCTATCCCAGGGTCAGTGAAGGGCAGGGCTGGCTCAGCACAGCATGGTTCCAATGACCCCTTGTGCTAACACATCCACAGACATCATCACAGACCCCAGCTGCAGAAGGACCATGAACCCAGACATGGCCCTCAGCAGCTCTGGGCCAGACGTCACCAGTGGCAGCACAGGCCACCTAGATCAGTATGGCCTTGAGGGCAGCAAGGCCCTCAGACACCAACATAGTCTCAGGTGGCTGTCCAGATCTTGGGAAACTGCAGAGCCTTTGGTGGTAACAAGGGCTGTGGACATCAACTCAAACCCTGGCTGCTTCAGGGCCACAAACCCAGACATGGCCCTTGGCAGCAGCCCTGGCCTGGAGGACACCATGGCCATAGGTGAAATTTCAGGCCACTCAGGTCAGGATGCCCCTAGTGCTGGCATGGCCCTTGGACACCCTCATAGTCACAGATTGCAGCTGAGACCCTGGGCATTTGGTGGCAACATGGGCCACAGATATCAATATAGACCCTGTCTGTGGTAGGACCATGGACCCAGACATGGTCTTAGGCATTAGCCTGGGCCCAGATGTCACCATGGCCCCAGGTAGCAGCACAGGCCACTCAGATCAGCATGGCCGCTGAGGCAGCATGGCTCTCTGACACCAACCTGGCCCCAGGTGGCATCCCAGAGCCCTGGAATTGGCATAGCCTTCGATGGTCTCAGGAACCACAGACATCAACACAGATCCTGACTGCAGCAGGGCCATGGACCCAGACATGGCCCTCAGCAGTAGTCCTAGTCCAGATGATACCATGGTCCCAGGTGACAGCACTGGTCACTCAAATCAGCTTGGCCCTGGTGGCAGCACAACCCTTGGATGCCAACATGTTCACAGGTTGCAGCCTAGACCCTAGGCATCTGTGTGGCCTTTGGCGGCAACATGGGCCAGGGACATCAACACAGACCCCAGCTGTGGTAAGACCATGGACCCAGACATGGTCCTCTGCAGCAGCCCAGACCAGGAAGTCACCATGGCCCCAGGTAGTAGCACAGGCCACTCAAATTGGCATGGCCCCAAGGCAACATGGGCCTCGGATACCAACATGGGCCCTGGTGGTGGTCAAGACTACAGGTCTCTGCATGGCCCTCAGTGGCGACAGGAGTCATAGGCATCAACACATGCCCCCTCATCTGCTTTAGGGCCTTGGACCAAGACCTGACCCAGGCCTATGCATCACCTTGGACTTGAGTGGCTAGCAGGGCATTCACATCAGCCTGTTCCTCACCACCCTCACCTCTTCAGATCCACCTCTCTCCCCAGCCCATGAACCCTTCTACCTCTCTCTCTTCCATTTCCCCACCCTGTACTAGCACACCATAATGGTGCCCAGCCACCTGGCACCAGGAATATTGGTTGGATCCCTGATGGCACTTGCTTGAGTCCTGCCTGCCCCAGCTGCAAGGGATTGAGCAGAGCTGTTGCTTTTCTTCTCTTGCATGCCTGGGCCTAGAAACCTCGGGCAGTGCTTGGTATGATGGTACCTGATCACCCAGCACCAGAGGCATTGGGCAGGCTCCCTGGTTGATTGTGTGCCCCCAAACCAAGAAGTCTTAGTGGGGTGTTGTTGGTGTTTTACTCTTTTGGGGGGCCTGCCACCCAGCTCCCAAATAAATCACACACAGAGGCTTTTTCTTAATTATGATTGCCTGGCCTTAGCTTGGCTTAGTTTCTAGCCAGCTTTCCTTAACTTATCCCGTCTACCTTTTGCCTCTGGGCTTTTCCCATTCTCTTACTTCTGTAAATCTTACTCTTACTCTATGGTTTGCTGGGTGGCTGGCCCCTGGAGTTCTCCTCCTCCTCTGGCTGTTCCTCCTTGACACCCCTTTCCAGATTTCTCCCTCTATACATTCTCTTTGCCTGCCGGCCCCGCCTATCCTTTCTCCTGTCTTGCTATTGGCCAGTTCTTTATTAGACCATCAGGTGTTTTAGACAGGCACAGTAACACAGCTTCACAGAGTTAAACAAATGCAACATAAACAAAAGTAACAACCTTAAAATATTCTACTACAGGAGGGAGCTATCTGTGTCCTCCACTGGCTCAGGCTTCAAAAGGGCCAACCCACTCCTGGTTGACTGTGTGCCCCCTAGACCAAGAAGTCTGCTTAGAGGGGTGGATCTGTGTCCTCCACTGGCTCAGGCCTGAAAAGGGCCAACTCACTCCTGGTTGATTGTGATTCTTTTTTTCTGTAAACATAATTTCTTTATTGATTCTTTGGGAACCTCACATCATGTACCCCAATTCCACTCATTTCCCAGTCCGTCCATATCCACTTTTTACCCTTGCAGCATCCCCTCCAAAAGAAAATTTTTTAAAAAATTTAATTAAATTAAAATAATTTAAAAAATTAAAATCAAACCAAACCAAACTAACAAAACCCACTTTGCTCCTCAGTCTTTCCTGCCTCTCCAACACCTCTTCATTTGTCCTGGTGGCCTTGGGAGCCACAGTGTGTCACACAGTGTACCCTTTTGTCCAGTCAGCTTTACTAGGAAATGTTCATTGCAATGAGTTATTGATCTGGGTCAAGGCCTTTGGTTTCTGGAACACCATCATCATCACTGGATCCTCACTGAAACTCCTCTCAGATGTCCCATGGCCACCCCAAGTCATGTAGATGCTTTCAGTAGGTCATAGATAGGGTAGAATGTGGGCCTGGGTAGTAGTTGAGCTGGTCAGATTTTGCTGCTGGGACCACCCCACTCTGGCAGCCAACTCCCCTATTCCCATACCATCAGGGCCAGCTCTTCCACATCTGTGGTGAGAGGTGGGGCCATCTCTCCTGAGTTCAGAGGGCCAGCTCTCCCATGAGGGTTGGGGCCAGCTCTCTTGCTGCAGTGTTTAGCAAGGGGTAAAGGGGTAAGGCCCAGATTTCCCAAGGCTAGTGAAGGGCAGAGTCGGCTCAGCCTGGCCCTCAGATTTCATCATGCATGGTTCTTATGGCCCTATGCATGACTCAGACATGGCCCTAGGCAGCAACTCAGGCTCAGACATGACCATGGCCCCTGTGGCAGTTCAGGTCACCCAGATCAGTATGGCCCCAGCAGCAGCATGGCTCTTGGACACTAACATGGTCTCAAGTAGCTGACCAGACCCCAGGCATTCACATGGACTTCAGTGGCAACTGAAACCATGGGCATCAAGACCCTGGCTGCTGTAGGAACATGGACCTAGACACGGACCTGGACATGGCAGCAGCTCAGGCCTGGATGACACTATGGCCCCAGGTGGCAGCATAGGTCACTCATATTAGAATGGCTCCAGCAGTGGCACAGCCCTAGGACACCGATAAGGCAACAGGTTACAGCCCCAGACCCCGGGCATCCATGTGGCCTTTTATAGCAAAACGGGCCACTAACTTCCAACACAGACTCCAGCTACAGTAGGACCACAGACCCAGACATGGTCCTCAGCAGCAGCCAGGCCTGGATATTATCATGGCCCCAGGGGGTAGCACAGGCCACTTAGATCAACATGGCCCCGGTGGCAGCATGGCCCTCAGACACCAACACGGACTCAGGTGGCCAAACTGACCCTGGGCATTACACAGACTTTAGTGGCAACTGAAACATTGGACATCAATACAGACCCTGGCTGCTGCAGGGCCGTAGACCCAGACATGTCTCTTGGCAGCAGCACAGGCCTAGAGGTCACCATGGCCCTGGGTGGCAGTGCAGGCCACATGGCACAGCTGTATCATGACTCTTGGACACCAACATTGCCTCAGGAAGTAGCCCAGACCCTGGGCATCCCCATCACCTTTGGTGGTAACAGGAGCCAAGGACATCAACTCAGACCCTGGCTGCAGTAGGGCCATGGAACCAAACATGGCCCTCAGCTACAGCTTTGTCCCAGATGTCACCATGGTACTAGGTGGCATCACAGGCCACTGATATCAATATGGCCTCTGTGAAGGCATGGCCCTCCAACACCTGCATGGCCACAGGGCATCCTTGTAGCCTTTGGTGGCAACATGGGCCATGGATGTCACCAGAGCCCAGCTGCGGTAGGACCATGGACCCAGACATGGCTCTTGGCAATAGCCCAGGCCTGAATGTCACCACAGCCCCTGATGGCAAGCAGGCTAACCATACCATCCTGCTTCTCACTGCCTTTGCTTCATCCATTCTACCTCTTTCCACAGCACAGGGGCCATTCTGCTTCTCTTCTCTCCCATTTCTTCACCACACATCTGCTCATTATAATGGCATCCTCCCACGTGACACCACAAGGCACTGGGCATGCCCGGGAATGTCTTCAGCCAGCCCTGGTCTTGAAGGCCCAGGCTGGCCTGTGGGTGGCTTCTACCCCCCTGAGCTGGGTGGCATCAGGCAGATCTGTGGATTTCTTCCCACCATCCTAGGCCTTGAGGGCCCAGCTAGAAGGTAATTCTTAACACTTAGGGTCCAACATGTTGAAATCAAACAAGTCCTTTAATGTGAAGGACAACAGGTATGAATGAGCTTCTGATGTATATGAAGGACAAGTAAGAGTGTAAGGCTTGCTTGTAAGGTAGGAAAGGAGGAGGTTTTCAGAAAGAACGTCCAGAGACCTCAGAGATCCTGTCCCTCTTAGTGAATGGACTTGAAGCATCTGTGGAAGGTATAAGAGGCACACAAGATGATCTGAGTCTTGTGGGGCAGTGCAGAAGGCAGAGGGCTTTGACATAAAATCATGGGGTTGACTGAGTTATGTTGTTTGGAAAGATCAAATGTTCAATGGCTTTGTGTGAAGCGACTTCTTCCCTCCATTAGAAATAACAAGCAGAGGATGTTTGTGGCCCTTTCTCCTCATAAGTCTTAACTGGACCATTTGTTTGGCAAGCAAATCAGCCAAAGCTATGGTGTGGTTGATTCATCATTGCCCTGTTGACAGAGCTTTGAACTCTTACAGTAACTGTCATCAGCACTTACTGCTGCCGTGGCCATCTCTGTATAGTTCCTTTTCTGGCACACACGCTCGTTTCTGTTGGATATAGACCAAGGGTTGAAATGGTGACACTGTATGTGTGTTGAGCTTCAGTAAATACAGGGAAATCATTTTCTTAAGCACTTGAACCAAATTGTGCTCCTGCTGATCAGGCTTGAAAGCACTGGTTGCTCTGCCAGTATCCACTCCAGCAGTAGGCCTTCTTAAAAATTCATTTAGCCATTCTTTTTGATATATTATAATGCTATTTCTGTTTTATAATTTTAGGTGTGGAGGTGTTGGCATATGTGTGTGTATACAGATGTGCATGCCTATGTGCACATGTGTGGAGTTCTAAGGAGCAGAAAAGGGTGCTAGTCATCACATCACTCTCCACCTTATTCTCTTAAGACAGGCTCCCTCACTGACTTTGGATCCCACTGTTTTCGCTAGGCTAGTAGCCAGAAAGCCCCATCAATCCCCCTGCCTCCATCCTTCCCTGAACCTCCTATTGCTGGGGTTATGGGTACACAGCCATGTCTAGATTTTTATGTGGGTGCTAGGAATCTAAACTTAGATTCTAATGCTAGAATAGCAAGCACTCTTACCCACTTGACTGTCTTCCCAGCCCGTGTAGTTTTATTTCACTAATGAATTAAGGATTTATATCTTTTCATGCGAGGATCCTTAATAATTAATTTTTATCTTTTGTATGCTCATTATCAGATTTAGTATATTAGAATTTAATATTCAACCAGAATGCCAGTCAATCTAAATTTCCACTTGTACAATGGACACTGAAACTAATTCTAGATGATCACAGCCCTTTGATACTCTCAGAGACAAATTGCTTATAGTCTAATGCTCTCCCCATGTTAATATTCAGAGTGCTTGGAATCATGCCACAGCTGTGCTAAGCATATTGCCCAAATTTTAAAACCCAAACAAACCACACATCTACTAATTTACACAGAGTCCCCCTCTCAGTCCTGAACCTATACCCACATACTTGTTATCTCATTTTCGGTCCTTCACCAGCTATCTACCAGATTTTGTCCAGATATCATATTCCTCTATCCAGTCATTGTCTAAAGACAAGCCTCCTTCTAGGATTCCTCTTGGACTATCCACTGGCAATCCCAAGCCACTCGGTGTTGTCATACCATCCTGATTAGAGAGGCAGTGTCTAAGCTTGGGTTGACAGTCCTTGAAGGACAGCGTTTTGTATGTTAATGGCAGTTGTTGTCTTCATAATTGTTATTAGTGTGATCCCTTTATCTATTTGAATAATATCTCCAAAAATGGAGACTGATCTTTTCACTGTACGTTATTAGCAGTTCTAGAAGCTAAGAGGAGCTATGACTGCTAGGCTGTGGCCCTAGGTTCAGTTTTTTGTTTTGAGACTGGGTCTTATAGCCGGAGCTGGACTCCTTGAACTCATGGAAATCCTCCTGCTTCCTAGGTGCTGAGATTATAAGAACGAGCCATACTGTGCAAAGCCTAGGTTCTTTCCTACTTCTCAGGACAGTGAGCCTGGACAGTCACCAAGGAATCTAGGACTCTGCCGTAAGTGCCTGAAAGTCCTATTTTGGTAGAAAATCCACTCAAAAGTAGAGTATGAGGTAAATGGCTTGCTACCTTTTTGAGAGATCCGGAAAGTCAGAATTATTAGTAAAGGAAATGGATCTATTGACAGATTTTGCCAGAACTAAGGAGAAAAGAGTTCTTACTTTCCCCCCTTCTCTCCCACAGCAGTATAGTTAGTTATCTTACAGAAAAGATAAAAACAAAAGCTAGGAAGTGTACACAAGTCGATTTAGCTGTGCTTATCAGAACTGTAAGAACTCACTTCCCGGGAGGAAGGTCACCTCCAGGAACCAGGGCTCCAAGCTGTTCTCATCCCCAACATGGGAGGACCTAGAGAAAGTTTTCTTTCTTCTTTTGGCTCATTACTTTGTGGTTCCAGTTACACTGTTTCAGTGGGGGAGCTCCCTCAGATAGAGACACTTGTCACATTCCTTCACAGAGTTCTGGCTGCCAGTACCTGTTCTGTTTGTGGCTTTCAAGCATCCTTGTCCCTCTTTTGGAATCCCTGACATATCTCACAATCATTCTCTTTTCTTTTTCAGGTGCTGGATATGGAACCCAGGCACTCAAAATGCTGTGTACACATGCTTTCCCACTGAGCTGGACTGCAGACACTCCAATTAGTTTTCTTCTCTCACTAATTTGCTTACACCTAGCCCTTGCTTTCTGCATGTATTTTGTATGGAAACTTCCAGGCATTATACTGCTCCATAGTCTGTGTCCACATGTGTGCTTTCCTCTTTTTCAAAAGTCTTCTCTGTTTGTTCACAGAAAGGTGTAATTCTTTCTACTAGTACACTACCTGCACAGTGTGGGACTTAAAACTTCTTACATTCGTATTTTGCCATCCTTCAAGTCAAATCTCCAGTAGTTTTCACTCTAGTCTACTTTTGAGTGAACCCTGACCAAGACACATCACAGGAACCTAGAAAATTTCTCACAAATAAGAATGAAACCTGGTGCTGGGCGATGGTGGTGCACACCTTTAATCCCAGCACTCAGAAGGCAGAGCCAGGCAGATCTCTGTGAGTTCGAGGCCAGCCTGATCTACACAGT
>CABHPQ010113912.1:26413-38499 GCA_902168405.1 Peromyscus aztecus
TGCTTACAAACTGTATGGCCATGGCAGGCTTCTTGCTAACTGTCCTTATATCTTAAATTTATCCATTTCTATAAATCTATACCTTGCCACATGGCTCGTGGCTTACCGGCATCTTTATATGCTGCTTGTCCTGGCTGGCAGCTGGCCGAGACTCCCTCCGCCTTCCTGTTCTTTTAATTCTCTCTGTTAGTCCCGCCTATACTTCCTGGCTAGCCACTGGCCAATCAGTGTTTTATTAGCAACACATTTGCCATACAGAACATCCCACAACAGACATTGAGGCTGACTCTATTGCTTTGCTATTATGAGAAGCAGAAATAAACATGGATGTGCAAGAATCTCTTTGATACAACTTTGAGTCCCATGGGCATATACCTAAGCATGCTATAACTGGATCACATGGAAGTTTTACTTTGATTTTTTATAAATCTACATAATAATTTCTATAGTGGCTGCATCAGTTTGCACATCACCAGTAAGGTAAGCTTCCTCTTTCCCCCATCCTTAGCAACAGCTGTTGTCACTTGTTTTTATTTTTAAAATAATTAGTTTGTATTGTTTGAAAATTTCATACATTCATATAACATGCTTAGAATAAATCTGCCTGTCAATCTTTCTTCTCCAATCCTGTCTGTATCCCTACACTTCTTCTCCTTTACATGCTCTTTTTTGTTGTTTTGCTTTTCAGAGAATAATTCATTTCAATATAAATATATTGCATATTTAAAAGGAAACATTTTATGTTAGTTTTGTGACTTTTGCTATATCAAAATGCCCAACAAATGCAACTTAAGGCAATCAGGGTTGATTTTGGCTCACAGTTAGAGTGGTGAGGAAGCTGTGGAATGCAGAACTTGAAGTAGCTGGACACATTACATCTGTAGTCAGAAAATAGTGGAACATCAGCCCATGGACTAGTACCACCTATATTTAGGGTGGGTCTTCTCAGTTCAATTAACCTAACAGAAAACCCCTCACAAACATGTCCAGAGTTTCATTTCCATGGTTATTCTAAATCTTCCCCATAACATCCCTATAACATTTCCCCCATAATTCTTAACTCACTTTGAACCATGGGATGCCTCTTCCTCTTTTTCCTCCTGGAAAAACCAAAAGCCACACATGAAGGCAAACCCATCAGAATAACTGCTGACTTCTCAATGGAAAATTTTAAAGCCATATGATCTGGGAACAGTGTACTCCAAGCTCTAAAAGACTATAGATGTTAACCCAGACAACTTTACCAAGCAAAACTATCTGCCATAGTTGAAGGAAAAAGAAAAACTTACCCTATAAACAGACTAAAAGAATTCATATCCAGAAATGCAGTCCTACAGAGACTATTGGAAGCAATATTTTGAACTAAAGAGAGAAATAAGTAAGCATACCCAGGAGGCTACAGGAAGAAAACAAATGAAATTATAATAACTGAAGCACAAAAATAAAACTAAGAACAGAAATAGCAAAAATTAAGAAACAGCAAAATGACAGCAATCATCACACACCTTACAATAATAACTTTAAATAGTAATGGCCTTAACTCCCCAGAAGAAAGACACAGGTTGGTTGAATGGATCAAGAAACAAAATTCATCTCTTCGTTTTCTAGAAAACAAGCAAATAAACAAATAAACTCATCTTTTCAACTTCAAGGATTGGCACCACTTGAGAATGAAGGACAGAAACAATTATTCCAAGCAAATGGGACCAAGAAAAAAAGTTGTTGCTATCCTAATATCTGACAACATAGACTTCAATCTAAAATTAATCAGAAGAGATAAAGAATGGCATTTCACTCTGATTAAGAGAAAAGAGCAATTTACCAAGAAAATATTACAACCCCAAATATGTGTGTACCAAACTCTGCCATAGCCAGTTTTGCAAAAATCAAACTATTAGATATCAAGATATAAATTAACCCCAACTCAGTAATAGTAGGTGATTTCAATATCCCACTTTCTCTGATAGATAGTTCATCTAGACAAAAAAATAAGAAAGAAAAATTGGAATTAAATGACAGCATATATCAAATGGACATAACAGATATCTACAGAATATTCTACCCAAACCCTAAAGATTATACATTCTACTCAACAGCCCACGGAAGTTTCTGTAAAATAGAGTGTATCCTGGGACACAAAACAAAGCTCAGCAAATAAAGAAAAATTGAAATAACTTTGCGTATTCTTTCTGACCACAAAGCAAGCAATAAAGCTTAAAATAAATAATCTCTAGTAAACACACAAAATCATGGATATTATACAACACACTATGGAATGATGAATGGATCAAAGAATAAATCAAGAAAGAACATTTAAAATTCCCAAATCAAATGAAAAGGAAAAATACAACATAACAAAACTTCTGGAGCACATTAAAAGTAATCCTAAGAGGAACATTTATTGTTCTAAGTACCTACATTTGAAAAAAAAAATGTAAAGAGCAAAAAATAATTGAGTTAATGATACAACTTAAGAATTTGGAAAAAAAGGAACTAAACCCAAATCTAGTATATGAGAAGAAATAATAAAAATCTGAGCAGAAATTAATGAACTAGAAACAAAGAAGGCAAGAGGTGGCTCTTTGAAATGCTAAACAAGACTGATTGTCAATCAGTCACTGCTCTAGAGGCAGCGGGACCTGGGAAAATGGAGCTGATAAATGAGGCAGACAGGAGTCTCCTGCAATAGCCAACCATATTCAGAGCATCAGACATTTTATATTCTGAGGGTTAAGAGCAGTCACATGAGTAAAGTGTCCAGTCACAAGGGCAAGCCACATGTGGTGACAGGCTGCACGAGGCAAAACCATGTTTTTCCATAGAGGCATATAAACAAATGACAATTGTCAGTTGTAATGAATAATCTGAAGTAAACTCACACCTGGGTGGGGCATGAAAGCATAATTCAAGAAACTCAGGTCACAAGAGTCTTGTCTTCATTTCTTGGCGTTTTCTCACAAGCACTCAGAAATTTCCTCACACCACTCTATTCTTGGATGATGTTCTGACAACTGATACACACTTGGTCCAATTAACTTTCAAATGAAGGAGGAGACTCAAATTAACAGAATTAGAGATGAGTACAGATAATTTACAACAGACACCAAAGAAATTCAGAATAGTATATGAGAATAATTTTTAAAAACTATACTCCATTAAGTTCTAAACTTAGGAGAATTGTAGGCATTTACTTATTCATCTGAACCACCAAATTTAATCCAAGCAGAGTCCAACAATTTAAACAAACCCAGAACAAAGGAACCTTCCAACTAATAAAAGTCCAGGTGCACATGGATTCACAACAGAATTGTATTAGACTTTCAAAGAACTACAATTTTTCAAATTATTCAAAAAGAAAGAAAAGGAACACTTCGGTCACCTTCTATGAAGCCAATGATGTTTTTCTGTCCACTTAGCAGCTGCACATGAATCTATGGATATTTTAATTATTGTCTGCGGCCCCATGACCCTGCAGTCAATGCCCCACCAGCCACTCAGGCTGTGGCCCAGAGGGCCTTCTGGTCCTGCTACCCCAGCTCTGTTGTGGCCTGCGATATATGGGTTTAAACTAAGTCTCTGTCATTCTATTTACCAACAGAGACTTGGAAGTTAGCTGTAGGAGTTGAAATCTACTAGATGAGAAGAAGCCTAGAAGCCTAAAGCGACCTTGCTTTATGGCCAGAGACCCAGCAAGACACCTGTCTCTTCACTCATCCCAAAATCAAAAGGAAGTCCCAAACTCAAGTCCCTGACATTTCATTGCTGTGCATCTTCTCTATCCAAATTGCTGGCTTCTTTATGGCCAATTCTGGTCAGCTAGTCTCTAGCTCCACTTTATTTAATAGTCTCAGAGTGTCACAGTGCAATCAAAATTCCCATAACAAGCCAGTGTGAATCTGATACCAAAACCAAGTAACACAGAAAAAAAACCATGCAGACCAGTATCCCTCATGAACATAGAAGCAAAAATCCTCAATAAAATAGCTGCCAATTGAATACAGACATATATTACAAAGATCATCCACCATGATCAAGTTGGCTTTATACTGGGGATGCAGGGATAGATAAACATAGGTATATCTAAATGTAATAATTGTCCTAGTTAAGGTTTTTATTACTGTGAAGAGACACTGTGACCATGGCAACTCTACAAAGAAAACATTTAATTGAGGTGGCAGCTTACAGTTTCAGAGGTTCAGTCCATTATCATTATCATGGGGAGCATGGCATCATGCAGGCAGACATGATTCTGGCTGAATCTTGACCAGAAGGCAGCAGGAAGTCGACTGACTGTCATAATGAGTGAAGCTTGAGAAAAGAGACCTCAAAGCCCACCCCTACAGTGACACACACCTATTCTAAAAAGGCCACACCTCCTAATAGTGCTACTCCCTTTGGGGGCCCATTTTCTTTCAAGCCACCACAGTAATAAATCATATAAATGGATATAAACTCTTGTGATTATCCCAGTAGATATAAAAAAGGCCTTTGACAAAATCCAACATGCTTCATAATAAATGTCCTGGAGAAAGGAGAACTGGAGGGAATATACCTCATATAATAAAGGCTATACGTGACACACCCACAGCCAACACTATCCTAAAAGGAGAAAAACTGAAAACAATCCCCTTAAAATTAGGAATGAGACAGGGATGTCCACTATCCCCACTTCTTTGAAATAGAATGCTTGAAGATTATATAACCAAGAACAATAAGCAAGAGCAGAGAGTTAAACAGACAGAAATAGCAAACCAAGAAGACAAATTATTCCTACTTGCTGATGATATTACACAAAAGAGATCTGAAAAATTCCGAGAGGAAACTTCTAGAAATAACCACCAGTTTCAACAAAGTGTTGCAATACAAAATCATATTTTAAAAACCTTTCTATACACCAATAACAAGCATGCCGAGAAAGAGCCCATGGAAATTAACAGTGTGAAAATGATCCACAACTGGTTAAAATGTAGAAAGTCTGTGTGGTCCCCAACCCCAACTGATACATCTAGAATTCAACCTCTCCACCTAAGGCTCAGGTAAACCTGAAAAAGTGTGGCAGAAAGGATTGCAAGAGACAGAGGATTAAGAAGACTGCTGGGAGATAATGTCGTCTAGATAGGGAAGCTGCACCCATGAAATCTCAACTATATGATTTCCTAAACAACACCTGTGTGGATGTCTGCAACTACCATGAGAGCAGAGTAAAGATCCTCGGGGGCAAGAAAGCAGTATGGTTCAATACAACCGAGTAGCAGGAGTTGGTTCAAACTGCAGGAGTCTGACCCCAAGCAGTTTATTTTAGGGATATTTAGCACAGCACAATTTGGTGAAAACTTCCCTGGTAATAATTAACTCATTCCTGTGTGCATAATAAAGCATACATAAATCTTGAGGAACAAAATAAGCTAAATAAAGAACAGATGTGACTACATCAAAACTCTTTGTAAAGTACATTTGACACCTTCTATAAAGATAGGTTCTGTAGCTTGACTGAGGAAAACAAGGCCACATAAGGGTCTGGGGAAGGATCTGGTGTGGTCTTGGCCACACAGGCCACCAGACTGTTTACCATATCCACTCCCAGCATTCTGGGCAGAGAACAGGTTATGAACCCCTTCCCTTGAAAGAACAAGCCCTGTGTTTAACATTTCAAGTTCCCCTAGTGCTTATCTGTGAGCACAAGGACCCCTGTGTCTCCTGCAAACACCCTGCATAATGATAAGACCAGATGACATGACCCCACCCCTAGTTGAAGAGCTACAAGCAATCAATGGGTGTCCAGAGAGGGAGAATCAGTTTTACTCAGGGATGAACCTCTAATAGGTTATCCAGTCCTAAGTGGTCATTCCTAAACACACATACACAAGAGTAACACTAAACGGAACCAGTAGGTACTTTTGTATTTGTGTATGAATATTACATATATCAATAATAATTACATCAGGAGATAGCATCATTTTAAGAGGGAGTAGGGGACACAGGAGTTGGAGAGAGAAGGGTAGAAATGATGTAAATATAGGACTCATATATAAAATTCTCAAAACAAATTTAATCCATAAAATAAATCAAAAACATAAAACAAGAACAAATATGCAAGGATTATAAAAAGTGGTTGTATGACAAAAAACAAAAACAAAACAAAACAAAGAATGCACTGTAAGAGCATGAAACATGCCTGAGATTGAGGTCAAGTGGAAATAGATTAGGTTTCCCTGTAGTCTATGAATTATTTTACAGAGCCCTCAGAGAGTTCTAATAAGAAGTTGACTCTCAGAAAAGACCAATGTCTCTCATGCAAACAAACATTTTGCTCAAGGATGAGTCCCTGCTACAACTGGTCCTTTGCTAGGTATGGCTTTGGCACTTCATGGTAAAGCATTTATAAACACAGTAGCTGTAGTCTTTTGACAATTACATTCTCTGCAGTTAGATTTCTGTATTCTCATGGCCACCATAATAATACAATCTCAGAAAAATACTTCTGAATGTATGTATATGTGAAGAAAATTGGTGTGGATGAAAGAGTAAACTTCAAATTGTAGTTACCTTTTGAGGAGTTGGATCTTTCATGGATAATGATCTTGTTTACATTCGTGGTGTTTTAATGATGGGAGAGTCAGTCAAGAGACTAGATGAAGGGAACAGAAGGCCATGAGGGCCAATAATGCTTACACAACATGGCACTGATATGGATAAATACACTGGACATCCAGTAACCTGGTTTATAACCATTTCTGGCAAGATTCCACTTTTGAGCAAATTGTGTATAAATATGTCCTTGGGGTGAAAGTCGAGTGTCTCCACCTTTGTCTTTGCCAGCTGTTACCTGATGTGTCTTTGCTGCCTCAGATTTCTGCTGTATGTGCCAAGCTGTGTGGCTCTGTATGGTCTGTGTGCTCGTCATGAATAATGTCACATCTGCCTCAGGTTATTTTTAGTCTCCCAGCCTCCTGTGACCCTCATTTCCTGGTTTTACGGCTTGAACTTCTGAACATAGTACTTGGTTTTATTATATTTGTAAGAAAAGACACATTCAAGAAGACAGAAAAGAATGAGTTGCTGTGTCATCCTTACCTCAACCCCAAGCAACTTGGGGAGAGACACCCCTCATCTGAGGATGGGGAAAGGGATTAAGTCTAGGCTTTACACTTAAAATCCAGCACAGAGAAGCCAATTATTGGCCGGGCTCTATATCAGGCTGGTATCTGCAGAGCTGTTGACACTACACAGCTCTATAGCCAATGGAGAGTTTCTACCACCCCTCTCTCAACCTTGCATAGCAGAGTTGGGAACAAGACTCTACCTGCTGGGAAGAAAGGCAAATTGCTAACACAGTAATTCGCCTTAGAGCTCTGCTGGGCCCTCACTCAAATCTAGGTAGAAAATAAGCAACTGTATCCAGGCCAGACCTCATAGGCATGGACTTTAGACCTGCCCAGGCATCAGGTGGACACTTAATCCTTGGTGAAACCGTTTTACATTTTGGCCGGCATCACCTCCAGACTTGGAACATGCCTGAGGTCCCTCTCCCAAGATTTGTTCACATTTTTACAGCTGTGACCCAGCCTGCTCAGCTTAATACTTGTGACCAATGGGTTCTAATGCCAGCAGCATGGCTAGCCTACATACTAAATTGTAGATGGTGTCTCTACACTTTCCCTGGCAGCAGGAAATGACCCGTGCCCTGATAAGATGGAGTCGTACATACAGGGGAAAGCTGAGCAAGCAAAGACTCACATCAGGTAAAAGTTGGCAAATGTAAAGGCAAACACATAGGCAAACTCATCTCCAGCGGCAGCATTTGCCTGTGTGCACCCCTGAGATTGTGTGTGTCTTTGCAGCTCTAGGGACTCAGGTATTCAGTTAGATGCCACCCTTGATAGCAAAGGGTCTGGCTTCACCAGCATCACCTCAGGCTCAGGCTGTATAGTATTGAAGTGTGTAAGCTTCCCCACTTTCACAACTGAATTTAGGTTTCAGCTCTCTGAGAGAGGCAAAACGGGTGTCTCTCCCAACAAAGGGCCATTTATCAACAACACCCTTGCATTCAGGATGAGGGAGAGAGCATGTACAAGGCCCGATTCAGCCACACAACGTCTCAAGGACAAATCCTGCACCCCCCTCCTTCTGAGTCATGTCTGGACTTGCCCAAACTTGCTCAAGTATGTCCAAAAATGGTATAACTGAATCTCAGCCAATAAAGAGTATACTAGTGTAACTGCTGCTTGCTTAAGCAATTATGTTTGAGCTGATCTAACTGTTCCTAAAACTCCCCTAGCTGTGCTTAAGAGGAGCTCCTCTCAGGGTCATCGCCATTTTGCACAGGTGTTGGACCCCTGCATGCTTGTAAATAAACGCTCTTTGTTCTTGCACACTATTTGAGTCTGGGGTCTTCCTTCAGCGTTTTCTTGGATGCTTACAGTATAGAGCAAGACTCTATTCACTGGAATTGTATACCTGGAGCAAGGCAAGACTTTTACTTTGGAACTTAGTGCCAGGCAGATAAAACAAAAAACTGGGCAGGCCCTAACAGTCCCCAGTCTCAGGCCAGTACCCATGCACAGAGCTACCGGAATATCCCTTGTGGCAAGCAGAGCTCCAATCTGTTCGTTGGATTTCTGTTGCAGCCAGCACAAGCTGTGGCTGATTCCGTCAGCTATCACAGTCTCGTGGCATGAGTCCATGGCAGTAGTGGACAGCCCACAGCAGTGTGAATTTCAGTCCAATCCACCACCATGCTAGTCATGGCTGCCTGGTAGAAAAGTCTGACACAGATCTGTGGTATTGGTGGCTACCAACATGGCATAAGAGTGTGAGGCCAGCCCTTCCCAAATCATTCTTCCCAGAGTCAAGGAGACGTCAATAAAGAAAGACAAGCTGGCAACTGTGGACCAAGTGGCTGTGCCTACCCTGTTTCTAGAAAGTGACTTGTGGGGAGACCCTAACCTTATGTCCTCTCCCAGTTCTTTCTGAATACCACACCAGCTGAGGCTTGGGGGAAAACTAGGCCTCTAGCGTTGCAACAGTAACAACACAACAAGAGCAGCTTTGCATAGGGCAGCATCTAGTGCTGGAATGGCAGGCGTGATTACAAGTGCAGAAGATAAACGGTGGGGAGGACAGGCAGGAAGTCAGATTATGAAGACTGGGATAAACAGCACATCTTTCAATGTGGAGATGCCACTGAATGTCAACAGGACCAAGGACTCTCAGCCAAGCATATTTTACTGGATGGTCAGAGGAAAGAGCTAGTTTGAACAAACTCTAATGGAGAATTTACAGCATCAGTCCTAAGGAAGTTCAACAAGCTTCAAGAAAACCGTGAGGAATGATTCAGTACTCTACCACAGCATCTTTTCCCCAGATAGATGCAAATAAAAGCTGTACATAAATCCTTAAGCTGAAAAATACACTGAGTGCAATTAATAGAGTCAAAGAAGGCATCAGTGGCAAGGCAGATCTGATGAAGGAATTAAGATCCAACACAAGCTAGCTGAAAGTAAACAGTTGAGAAAAATTACAATAAACAGCTAGATTTCAAAGGTGAGGAGGGTGGGTTACACGGTATTAATGAAGAGGAAATCAATTATCCTTTCCAGGAGTGCCCCAAACTGTGTAGTCTGTGCTGTGAAACATCACTCCCTAGGAGACATGAACAAACATCTGTCCACCCCAGAGAGGAAACCAATGACAAACCAAACTAAGGATACCACCAAAGTTCATCATGGTGAACCAATACGTTTTATAGATGTTACTCAAAGGAGCGGAAATGACTCAAAGGCAGCTCTACCATCAAAGTCAGCAGGGGTGAGAGCTCACAAAATGTGGAACCCTGGAGCACACTGCACAGCCTGAAGGTAGCTAGACGGGTTCGATAGTAACCCTTCCAGGAAGCTGGTCTTCACTTTGAGCAATTAGTCTCTGCATATTGCTCAGCTGGTCGGAGCATCTTCTAGGCGCCTCAGCTTGTCTGAAAGTGTCTCTCAGCAGACCTTAGATTTTATGCTTGGAGAGTAGGGGACTGTCCTAGCTAGTTTTATGTCAACTTGACATAAGCTAAGAGTTATTTCAAAGGAGAGAACATAAACTGAGAAAATGCCTCCATAAGATTCAGCTGTAAGGCATTTTCTCAATTAGTGATTGATGTGGGAGGGTCCAGTCCATTGAGGGTGGTGCCACCTTTGGGCTGGTGGTCCTGGGTTCTATAAGAAAGCAGGCTGCGCTGGGTGCATGCCTTTATTCCCAGCACTTGGGAGGCAGAGGCAGGTGGATCTCTGTGAGTTCGAGGCCAGCCTGGTCTACAGACTGAGTTCCAGGAAAGGCGCAAAGCTACACAGAGAAACCCTGTCTCGAAAGAAAAAAAAAAAAAAAAAAAAAAAAAAAAAAGGAAAGAAAAAAGAAAGCAGGCTGCACAAGGCGTAGGAGAAAGTCAGTAGGCAGCACTCCTCTATGGCCTTGTTGCAGCCGCTCCCACATCCAGATTCCTGCCCTATTTAACTGCCTTCGATGTTGAACAGTGATATCCGAGTATAAGCCAAATAAACTCTTTCTTCCCCAATTGTTTTTGGTCATGATGTTTCAGCACAGCAACAGTAACCCTAACTAAGACAGGGACAAAGTAAGTCTTGTCTATTGTAGTTGTTTACCCTCTGAGCTTATCCAGCTTCCTGAAGTACAGGATTTTTAGCTCCTTTGGGAACATTGTGTGACTTAACAAGCTTCCCCCAAGCTATAAGGTTTTATCTTGGGCAAAATTGCTACACTTCCATGTGCTTCATGTGAATGTTGGGTAATCGTTTTCTTTTTCAGGAGAAATGTATTCCACTGAAGGAATGCTAGGTGTGAATATTAGAACTACACAGGAGAAGTTGGTGTGTGGCAAGAATAACCTCAATGATTGCTTATAATAAGGGGAGGCACAGCTAACACTGAGGAGTTTTTGATAAGGCGTAATGGAAATTTACCTGTAGAGGCATCCTAAAATATATACCTATACATATATTAAAAGAATTTAAATGGAGTAATCCTATAATGGGGTGACAATGCCAATACTAGATACCACAGGATAACATAAAAAGGCCAGTGTTCCTTCTTTTGGAGCTATTGGATAGTGTGGTCCCCTAGCTAATCCCCAAACATTACAGATTATTTGTGCTACTCGGGGCTCTCTCCTGCTCTGCTGCTGTGTCAGATAGACAGAGAGTCCCGAGTTAACTCATAATAGTAGAAAGAATCTTTGCTTTTGCATCAGATTTGGTCTCTTGGTGGTCTTTGGGGGACTCTGGGTACAACAGAGCCAGAAAGTGGAATGTGGTAGTTCGAAAGTGTGTCACTGTGGGGGCAAGCTTTGAGGTTTCATATGCTCAGGATACCACCCAGGTTCTCAGTCGACTTCCCTGTTACCTGCATGATATGAACTCCAGAACCACATCTGCCTGCATGCCACCATGCTCCCTGCCATGATGATAATGGAGTGAACCTCTGAAATTATAAGATAGCCCCCTCGATTAAATGTTTTCCTTATAAGAGTTGTGGTGGTCATAGTGTCTCTTCACAGCAATAGAAACCCTAAGACATATACAAATGTTTATGAATGTCCCCATGGCAGATAGTCCGATCTCTCACTAGAATGCTGCAAATAGTTTTGAGCTCCATCTCATTATTATAATTTCCTTTTTTGTTTTGTTTTGTTTTGAGACAGGGTTTCTCTGTGTAGCTTTGGTGCCATTCCTGGAACTCACTCTGTAGCCCAGGCTGGCCTCGAACTCACAGAGATCCGCCTGCCTCTGCCTCCCAAGTGCTGGAATTAAAAGCGTGTGCCACCACTGCCCGGCTCATTATTATAATTTCTAATGCAAGTAACAAAGTATGGTTTCATAGAATAGTGTTATGATTATCATGTGACATCTGTTTTTTATAGCAGAAAGGAGGTAGTCCAACATTTGAAAATCATAGTTTAATAGGAATGTAGAGGAATGGATGAAAACAAGAAGGGCTATAGTAATGCTTGTTGACACTAAGTAATATGAACAAAGGCTTTCGTTATATGTTCTTGAAATATTTTTAAAGATTTATTGTCCGTGCGT
>CABHPQ010113912.1:38599-65555 GCA_902168405.1 Peromyscus aztecus
CCATAATCTATCACAGTCTCAACAATGTTTTAAAGTCCAAAGTTCAAAGTCTCTTCTGAGATTAATACAATCTCTTAACTGTAATCCCCTATAAATTCATAAAAAACAGATCACATACTTCCAATGTATCTACAGGATCTACATTACCATTCCAAAATACAGGAAAGGGAGCATAGCAAGGGATACTGGACCAAAGCAAGACCAAAAACCAGCTGGACCAACTCTGAACTCTGCATCTCCATGTCTGATGTCAAAACACTCTTCAGATCTCCAACTCCTTTCAGCTTTGTTGACTGCAACACACTTCTTTCTCTTGGGCTGGTTCCACTCCCTGTTAGCAGCTCTCCTCAGCAGGTATCCCATGGCTCTGGCACTCTAACATCTTGGGTTCTCCAAGGCAATCCAGACATCAACTTCACAGCTTCACACACATGGCCTTTCTATGCCTCTATTCAGGGACACCCCTGACACATGCCTGGCCTCAGTGGCTTTCTTTAGATATGGAGGTAAATTCTATAACCCGTTTCTTCTATCCTTAACTCTAAAGCCAGAATCACGTGGATGAAGCTGCCAAGTTCTGCTGCTTGCTGGGACTGGAACATAGCCCCCTCGTTCAGTTACATCTTCACCAGAATTCTGTCTTTCACTGCCTAAGCTTGGCTGTCCTGAAACTTGCTCTGTAGACCAGTCTGACCTCAAACTCAGGGATCTGCCTGCCTCTGTCTCCTGAGTGCTGGGATTAAAGGTGTGTTCCACCACACCCAGCTCTAATCTTTTCTTTAGTTACTTTTCACAAATTGGAAACTTAGCTGGGTGGGATCTTGCCCTGAGGTCAAAAGCCCATTTGGCTCACCTAGTTAACATGTCCAACTAAAATTAAACATCTCATCCTAACATGGGGTTTCCCCTTGCACCTTTATAAACTTCCATTTGCCTGTGGAACACGTCTGTCTCCCCTCTATCCAGAGTCAGTCCTTTGTCTCTCTGGGACAAACATCCCTGCCCCCGCTTCCTTGTTCCCTTCCCCTTATCCATCACCCTCTATCTCCCTTCTTTGTCTCTTATTCCCTGCCTCCGTCCCTCTGGGGCAAACAAATCTCCTTTGTTCTGAAAACTTAGTCTTGGGGGTCCTGAGCCAGCACTTTTCCTTTCAGAGTTGTGTCTCAAAATATTTGAACATGAAATATCAGGGAATCTGGGTGTATTTTTCAAAGAGCTAAATCTATTGAAAATTCTCTCCCTATATTTAGGTTTCTACACAAGAATGAATCTTTCCATCTCTACCCATTTCTTTTGGCATAAATGACAGAAAGCAAAGTAGGGCTATGCCTATGTAAGTTTGGCAGACAGACCATGGGGCACCACCCTTAAGAAGATCCCTAACTTCAGAAAAGCAAAATGGTAGTGGATCACAGTTAGTAATTCTTCAGAGAATGCTCCTTGTCCCAAGGGTCTTATCACTTTGTTGGTGACCTCTAAATCCCAAGGACTTTGTTGTGATTCTGTGGTGTCTTTGTGGGTCCTGTGGGCTTATACTTGCATAGAATGAGGGATAGAGACACCCAGTTCCTACCCTGGAAAGGCATAAAGGTCTACTCTGGAAAATGAAATAGGATGAACATTTAAGGCCTAGGGTACTTTTTACTAGACACAGAGGAAGAGTTTTCTTGTATTTCAATGTTTAAAAAATTGTTCAAGAAGTAAAATTGCAAGATATGTATCTTGCTACTAGAACCCATGGAGCCAAAAGTCTAAATATCTTGCTACTAGAATTATGAACCCAGACATAATAGGAAGTTCTTCAAGCATAGATTGCTGAAACTTTGAAGCCTGTGAGCAATGAGGATTTTCCTTTACTCCACCCCACATCCTATTACCTTCCACTTGTTCACTGGGTACCTTCCCTGTTCCCAGACAGACATTTCCTCCATCCAGGGATACAGGTTACATGTATCTCTCTCCGTTAGTTCTGCCAGAAAGGTCCCCATACCTAACTCCTTGAAAACTACACAGCTTACTCATATCTCTTATTTGGCTTCTAGAAAGTCATTCCTATACCCAATGATGCACTTTCCATTCTTTCCTTCTCTGTCTTCCTATATGTTTGTGGTTTTTTTTTTTTACAACATAGTGACTTAACCATCTCCTAACATGACGTCAAACATTGTAGTTATTGTTGTTCAATGTTATTATTGTTCAACCCAGAAAGAAAACATATAAGAGTCTTTAACAACACACACGGCACAGTGAACATTCAATGATGTATGCCGAATGAAATCACTTGCCGAATCTGCATGTACTTTACATGGATAGCTATTTCCAGCTCCAATCTCTTTCCATTTCTAAGAGAAAATGTGGATCTACCAGTTGAGGACATGTTTAATTAATGAAGGCATTTCAAAACTGAACTTAGAGGCTGGCTCGATTCAGAGAAAAGGGCCAGGTTTTCAAAACTTGCATGTGTCCGGGATGCTTGATGAGTCATTTGGAACACCATTTGTGAGAAGGAATGGTTCCTTGAGTGTTTTGTTTGTCCACTGATATATCCTCCCTGGACCAGTGGAGTAGACAACTAAAGAGGAGATAAGAGAGGTAAGGGCTCTGTGGGAGATCAAGCAGAAGGAATTAGATTCACGTAAGTGGTGCTATGTAGTGATACATTTTCTGGAAATATCCACTGCATTTGAAGAGACTGAACTTTTGCCAGACCTTGCAAGCAAGTTAATAATATACCTTGAGATAACTTAAGACATCTTAAGCTGCAATCCTACTGTGTACTCAGCCTGTTTAAGTTTAACCTGCCTTTAAGAAAACAATGAAACCAATCTTACTATACCTTAGTTTTTTTAATGACCTATGCCAATGCACAGCTTTAATCTTAAATTATGTACTCTTTCGAGCCTCTTACCCAGAATAATGTATGCATGGATATGGATGTAATCATTTGCTAAAAGTAGCAAATAGGTTAAAGGTAACCTTAAACAAAACAAATAACCCATAAATGTTAGAAGCAATGTGTGGATATAGGCTGAACCTATATTGAGTGCTATTCTAGGTCAGTTGCGGTTAGTAAAGTAACTACTTCCCTTGTAAAAATCTGTTAAAGATTTCTTGTTCTTTTTTTTTTTCTTTGCCTGAGGCCAGGCCATAAACAACCTGTGACAGGCAAAGTAAGGCTTATACATTTGGTTTTTTGTGGATTTGGGGAATTTCAGAGTAGGATGTATGAATGTGAATTTATTTTCCCATTCCCAATCCACCATAAGTGACTATTTACTAGGAAGGCTGTTAAAAGCTTGAGGGTGATGCCCCCGGGTTGGCCTGAATAAAGATCTATGTAAAAATTATCCTTCATTTCCCCCTCTACCGTAGTTTCTGTATTGTTCAGTACATGCATCCTTTTGTTAGGAGCAGTCAATAGGGGCAGATCAGATGCGCGTTACAGACAAGCATCACAGAGAGACCACAGAGCACAGACTACAGACAGGCAGAAGATGCAGGGAAAGAAGTGGAGAATTGAAACTGGGGCTCACTCTGGGTCAAACTACTCCAAGAGAAAATCACTTTTCATTCCTCTATGTAACACTGGCACTGAGGTTTCTTTAATGTGTAGTTGACAAAGGTAGAAAACATCGATGTCCCTGGACATTTCTAAACTCTAACTTCTCCTTCATTTCCTAAACACTGAGTTCAAGACACTTGAAGTTTTCAATGTGTTTCCCAGCTCACTTGAGTATTCTGCCCTGCAATGGCTTTAATTTCTTCCTCTTATCCCCTTTCTACTTTGATGACAGTAACTTTCACATAGGATTCTCCTTTCCTTTAATGAAAAATTTCATTATAGCCCTTATCCCTACCTGACTCAATGCATCTACATGGTAGTTAGCAGAGCTGCTTAAAGTAGTGTAAGACACATGGAAAGTCAAATTTATTCTGCACCATATTCATATTGCCTCCTGAAAATGCTCTGGTCTTACAGCATTTCTAGGGAATGAGGGCACAACAGAGGAGAGAACTGATTCCAGAGTGGCTGTCATTAAGCAAAAGAGATGGACTACAAAACATGTATTAAAAATCTCTCCTAGATCAGGACAAGATTTGTCATGAGACGTCTGGCAAGTCCTTATGCTGAAACTGGAGTTGCAAGGGCAGTTCAGGGCGGACTACTGGACTCTAGAAGTGAAAGATAATAACCGTATGGATTTTAAGCTATGTATGTGGAAATTAGATATAGTAGCAATAGGAAATTAATCAAAAGCAATTGGCATACAACGCAGGGTCTAAGGGTTGGAGGTAGAATCCACAACATGTCCCTGACATGTAATCAAATTGCCTTCTAAATATGTATATTTATATCCATAGATTAGTGTTCTTTTCAGCCTGGGCCAGAACAGTTTCTTTTTATAGTGGAGGATGGTATATGGAGAGACTCGTACCTGTTTGATCTGCTGAAAGTAAGTGACACTTGGGCTCTCAGTCCTAAACAGGACATCAATATTGCCATCTCCCAGTCCTAGGGACCATGATGAAAGATGTAAGGGCAGGAGGGTGGAGAGGAGTGCTTTACTTTGACCACTGAATTCTGCACATGGCACGGCTGTCCCAATCACGAACACTGGCACACACAGAGAAGTAACAAAATTAGAAGGCAGACTAGTCAGGACTAATGGGATCAGAAGGAATGGGACTGGGATATGAGAGGGCAACGGAGATGAATACTATCACAATACATTTTATACATATATGTAACTAATAATAATGAAAAGAAATATGTCCCTTCAACACCATAGGTAGTGAAATAGCTACTTTTGAATAGTGCAGCATGGACAACTTCCCAGTCCATCCAGAGTCACCTGAATGGAGGAAATGGGAATGCATACATACACCCAGAACACATGAGAATCATGGGAAAAATCACAATGTAAACACTTATTCCTCTAATGGGAATATATATTCCAAATTCAAATTAGATTACAGCACCATATGTGAAAGGATTTGATGTCCTAGATATCTGTGTAATCTGTGTCAATGACAGAAACACCTGTGACAGATGGCAGTTCATAATAATGTAGTTGAACCATAAAATTTCATGTGACTCTGTGAGGAGATCATTGCAGGCAAAGATGGCCTTAGGCATGCCTACATCATACTGAAATTCCATGGTAGGAGCACAAATGTGTAGAGCATGGTGATCATTTGATGAGAAGGCCCTGGGAAGGGCAAACTTTTTAGTCTAATCATGATGCTATAATAAAATACTTTGAGTAATTTACAAACAATATACATTCATTGCTTAAAATTTTAGAGGTTGGGAAGTTGAAGGCAAAAGCACCAAAGTGGAGGAAAGGGAAGGGAGAAATGTAATTAAATTACAATTAAAAGAAGATTCCGTGTCTGGTAGGGGTTCATTCCTCATCAATAGAACTGCTTGCTGCATCTTGATGTAGTTGAAGAAACAGCTGCCTTGCACCTCTTTTGTATGGCATAATTTCATTCACTAGGATAGTGTACTGGCTGCTTTTGTGTGTCAACTTGACACAAGCTAGAGTCATCAGAGGATGGAGCCTCAGCTGAGAAAATGCCTCCTTGAGATCCAGCTGTAAGGCATTTTCTCATTTAGTGATCAGTGGAAGAGGGCCCAGCTCATGGTGAATGGGGCCATCCCTGGGCTGCTAGTCCTGGGTTCTATAAAAAGGCAGGCTGAACAAGCCAGTAAGTAGCACCCCTCCGTGGCCTCTGCATCATCTCCTGCTTGAGTAGTTCCTGTCCTGACTCCCTTCAGTGATGAACAGCAATGCTGAAGTGTAAGCCAAATAAACCCTTTCCTCCTCGACTTGCTTTTTGGTCATGATGTTTCATCACTGCAATAGAAACCCTAACTAAGACAGATACACACAATTAGATAGTAGCAGCACATAAAACAGATATTTTTCTTTTTCTTTTGTTTTTTGAGACAGAGTTTCTCTGTGTAGTTTTGGTGCCTGTGTCAAAACAACAACAAAACTTTTCTGTATCAGATTAAAGGAAAATTCACTAGCTTTTGTAATTTGTATAGCTATTTACATTTACTTTCCTGATCTATTAACATTGTAAGGTATAGAATGTCTCTATTTTTTCACAAATACCTATGTAGTTGTCCAAACACCATTTTTCTTGAAAGCTTACTTGTTTTTATTTTATTTATATTTTCATTTACTATGTAGTTCAGTCTTGAATTTGTGATCCACCTGCCTCAGCCCATTAAGTGATGACATTATGGCATATGCCACCAAGCCAGACATGAAAGTTTATTTTTGCTCCAATGTAATAAGTTGATATTTTTAGTGTGTGTCATGAATTTAGAGTTATTTCTGTTTATTCTATTCTACTCTTATTGGCCATATTTATATTATTTTAATCCTAGAGGATCTGTAATCTGCATTTATATCTGCTAGGATTGATAAGTCCTTGTTGCTTTTCTCATTTTCATGTTTCCATGGAGATTCTTAAATGTTTATTTTTTCCATATAAAATAAGTATTTGCCTATTTCCATCAATTTAAATTTTAATTGAAACTATAAAAGAAGTGTGTCAGTATTTTTATTGGAATTGCTTTAAATTTAAAGTTCTATTTGGGGAGGTTTGACATTTTAAAGATATTGAACACTCTTAGCTAAAATTAGGAATGTCTTTTCATTTGATTAAATATCCATTTGTGGAGCAGGAAAAATGGCTTAGTGGGTGAAGGTGCTTGAGCCTGAGTTTGATCCCTGGGAACCGTGTGGTGGAAAGAGAGCACTGAATCCCATATGTTGTCTGCTATTCCATACAGGCTTGCACACACACACACACACACACTAAAAATGTGCTAAATATGTGTGGATAACCACGCATGTGGTCAAGCCTTTCCCTTTTTTCCTTATGTAGGCATTTATTACTATGAGCCTCCCTTTTTAAAGCTGGTTTTACTGCATCCTGTTTTGTATGCTGTATTTTTCAACTTTGCACAAAGATCTTTTCAGATTTTCTTCTTAATTTCTTGTTTGAACCATTAGTTGTTCAGGAATGCATTGCTTCATTTCCACGGTTTTGTGAATTTCCAAATTTTCTCAATGTTGATATCTAATGTTCTATCACTGTGGTAAGAAAAGCTACTGACATTATTTCAATCATAAATTTGTTAAGAGTTATGGCATCTCCTTTATATTGCCCCTTGCCCCCTGTAATGCTGTATATAACAACAATTAAAGAAACAGAGGCCATGAATTTGAAAGAGAGCAAAGCAGAGGAATGCATGGGAGAGTTTGGAGGGAGGAAAAGGAAAGGATAAATAAAATAATTATATTATGACCTCAATTTTTAAATTTTTTTTCATTTATTGAAAATAGATTTTCCAGGCTGGAGAGATGGTTCAGTGGTTAAGAGCACTGACTGCTCTCCCAGAGGATCTGGGTTCAATTCCCAGCACCCACATGGCAGCTCACAACTGTCTCCAGTTCCAGGGGACTGGACACCCATGGCAAAACACCAATGCACATAAAATAAAAATAATAAAAAAGTTAAAAAAAGAAAATAGATTTTCCCCTCATACAATATATCTTGATTACAGTTTCCCTTCCCTCTGCTCCTACCAGCTCCTCCCCACCTCCTCTCCCCTCTGTATCCACTCCCTTTCTGCTCTCATTAGTAAAGAACAGCCTTCTGAGATTTAACAACCAAACACGACAAAAGAAAATATAATAAGATAAAACCAAACCCATCACATTGACACTGGACATGGCAACCCAACGGAAGAAAAATAACCCTAAGAGTAGGCACAAGAATCAGAGACCCCCCTCATTCTCACAGTTAGGAGTCCCATAAAAATACTAACCTGAAAGTTTTAATATACACACAGAGGACCTGGTGCAGACCTGTGCAGGCCCTGTGCTTGCTGCCTCAGTTTCTGTGTGTTCATATGAGCTTTGCTCATGTTGATTTAGTGGGCCTTGTTCTCCTGGGGTCCTCCATCCCCTCTGGCTCTTACACTCTTTCTGCCTCCTCTTCCACAGGTTCCCTGAGCTCTAAGGGGAGAGATTCGATGGAGGGAGGAAAGGCAAAGGGGAAATGAAACTAATACATTATTATCTCAAAAAATGTTAAAAATATCTTTAAAAACCAGAAAAAAAGTTTTGACCTACTCTGTTCTGGAGAATGATCCATATACATTTCATTTATGTGTGTATGTGTATATAAAGGTACATGCATGTAGTGTAGATGCAGATATGCATACATATGTGTGTGCATACTCACAGACACATATTTTAAGGTTTACAAGCACACATGCACAAATTCCTGGAGAAAGCTCGGTTGTTGGAATTTTCTGTGAATGGACAGAAAAATGTGTATTGTTCGTCTTTGAAGCTGTTAATGTAAGCATTGAACAGACTGTTAAGAACCAGTTGCTGATTAGATAGAGTCAATTATTTGAATGGTTTTCCTTATGGGGACCTTAAGAGTTTGTGCCAATCCGCTGGGAAGTGCCAGTCACTTATTTTAAATTTACTAAGAGGTCAGATTGCACTGCTATATGAAGAAACATTGGTAATAGCCACCTTCTATCTAAGTAGGTCCTTCTGAAACCTGTCTCAATCCATGGGGGCCCCACAAGAACAAACACGCAAACTATTTTAGCACGAAGATTTGTGAGTTCCCATATTTTTATAGCAAATTATTAATGTCAAAGACTTGATTTCATGTCAACTTGCTACTCACTGGGTCACAGCATTCATGAGCACTGTAGACTATTTCAGGCAGTGGGTGGCATCGAAATAAATGGGTGACATGGAAATTAAACTATACGGGTAATTAAGTAAAACTGTGAAAATAACGCGATCTGTTTTTCTAATTTTTACTCAGCAACTTTCCAAAAAACACAGTGAATACTTGTTTAAATTTAGAGGGATTCTCATGTAACTTGAGCCTCCGTATTAATTAGGGCATGCTGACTTGCCAGTTTGTGCAAATCAGCAGGTGTTAGATGTTAAATTTATGCAGAATCAATGTTGTAGAGACACGGAAGTTAACAGAACCCCTTTATCTCTTTGTTATGCTTGATGCATGTTGATTTTCCAATCCTGTCAAATTCCGAACAGGTTTCTGAGTTTTTAAGTCTCTCTACACCACATTTTCTTTTCCTTCTATCTCCCTCCCTTTCCTGCCCTTTTCTCCTCCTCCCCATACTCTCTTTAGGAAAGGGGAGTCCTTTTTACCCTGTTCATATTTCAAAATTGCTTCCTTTAGAAAACCTCATGCTAACATAGCTACGGCTATCCCTCCTCCATGGCAATGTCTGTCCTACAAGTATAGGGTTTAAGAGTTTAGATTTCATTTTAGCTTTTCTTGTACCATAGTGTTGTCTTGATGGTTTTCTTTTCTTTTTCTTTTTTCTTTTCTTTTTTTTTTTTTTTTTTTTTTTTGGTTTTTCAAGACAGGGTTTCTCTGTGTAGCTTTGCACCTTTTCCTGGAACTCACATAGCAAGAGACATTAAACATACATGTATATGTGTCTTAGTAATGTTCATTGTGTTAAATTTTAATTTTATTTTTTATTCATATATGAATCCACTTTATTTTGGTCAAATCTACCTCTTTCTCCCTCCTGTATCCCCTTAACCCATACCCTTCCAACTTTCCTCCCAACTTTATGCAGATACACACAGACACAGACACACGCGCATGCACACACACATGCACAAAATCTACTGAGTTCAGTTAGTTACCTGCATGCAAGGCTCTCTACTGTGGCAGGATTAACCTATCAGGGGCACCACTTCTGAGTGAAACTGACTTTCTCTTTCCTGGCAGCCAGTGATTGCCTATAGCTTCTTAACTAGGAGTGTGACCTTATGAACCATCGTCACCTTATTTATGGGGGAATATTGACTAGATTAATCTGCAGATCTTATGTAGGTAACCATAGACGTTGAAACTTCATGAGGGCAACTGCCTGTAGTGTCCAGAAGACAGTTTTGAAGATTTCTTCCCTAACATCTGACTCTGATGATCTTTCCTTCAATTTTTCTGCATTGTTCCTCCATCCTTGGGGAAGAGAGTGTGATACAAATGTCACATTTGGGGAATGAGCATTCCACACTCTACATGTTGATGATCCGTGGTTCTTTTGTTAACCACTGCAAAAAGATGCTTCTCTGATGAAGAGTGTGAGCTAGCCCGAGCTATGGCTATAAGGATAAGTATTTAGAAGGCAGTTAGGAAGTATATCAGTTTAGCAAAATGATAGTAGTATGTTCTCCCCTAAGGTCTATGACCTTTCCAACTATGAGTTGGTTTAGTCATACCAGGCCTGAGTTCCCACCTGTTGAGTGGGCCTTAAATCCAACCAGACAACTCTTGGTTACCCCAAGACATTTGTGCTGCTATTGAACCATTGGGCATATCTTACTAAGTGAGTGGCTAGGGTAGTTCACAGGGTTCATAGCAGGGTAAGACTGTATCTTTTCCCTCCTGGTAGCCTGCATAGCAACTTGCAGCCTTATGAAAGCTGGCCATCATGGAAGAGGCTTCCAGTTCAGTACCAGGTTGATTTCTGTACCCAAAGTGTGTGGCATCTTCAGTAATAGTTTCACCCTCAAGTGCTGGTGGTAAACAAAGTACAGTGGCAATACCATGTATTGTTTGGGCGTCTATTGGACCTGTCTGACCAACAACTCGAAGGGAGGCATCCCATACCTGGGACTGAACCTTTTGTTGGAGAGTCTGTGGTTTCTGGAAGAACCATTATCCACTCCTCCATGTAGAACAATTCCAGTTATATATATATACGTATATATGGAAGCTTATACAATGCTAGGTTTCAATGTGGCTTTTTCAAACATTCTTAATATTATTTATCCCTACTCCCACTTTGCTAAAAGTGTCCCAATCATAAGAATAAAGTTCAGTAAGTTCTCACACAGTGAACAAACCTGAGCACCATGACATGCCTATATTCCAATAATAATAAAATAATAATAATACATTTAAAAAGAAAACACTTTTAAAAATTAAAAACAGTCTAGAGAGATGGCCCAGAGGTTGAGAGCACTAGTTGCTCTTCCATAGCACCTGGGTTCAATTCCCAGCTCCACATGGTGGCTCACAACTGTCTGTAACTCCAGTTCCAGGGGGTTCAAAGCCTTCTTCTGGCCTCTTTGAGCACTAGGCATACATGCAGGTAAAGTATCCATACACACAAAATAAAAATAGATAAATCTTAAAAAATTTAAAGAGTGAAAATAAATCTAAGCAAATAAATGGAATTTACTAAATAACTAAGATAAATAAAAATTTTAACCTTTATTTGCTTGTTGAGTGTGTGTGTGTGTGTGTGTGTGTGTGTGTGTATACATGCCACAGTATACTTGTAGAGGTAAGAGTACAAGTTGTAGGAATTTTTTTTTTTTTTTTTTTTTTTTTGGTTTTTTGAGACAGGGTTTTTGTAGTTTTGGTGCTTGCCCTGGATCTCGCTCTGTAGACCAGGCCGGCCTCGAACTTACAGAGATCTGCCTGCCTTTGCCTCCTGAGTGCTGGGATTAAAGGCATGTGCCATGACCGCCCAGCTAGGAATCAGTTCTTAACATGTGGGTTCTGGAGATGGATCTCAGCTCATTAGGCTTGACAGCCCAAAAGTAAATTATAAAACTGAAAAATTATAATAATTGAAGTTCAATAAAAACTTGGTAGAATGAACATAACAGAAGACAGAGCTCGCAGACAATGAATAGAATTTGGCCAATCTTAAAAATAGACCTAAAACAGATTGAAAGGGTTTCACAGCCTATGGGACAACACAAGAGACAACATCTGTCAACTTCCAGAAAGAGAGAAGAAAAAAGGGAAACTGAACATTCAAAAAAGTAATTCATCAAAATATCTCAAATTTAGCTGGGTGGTGGTGGCGCACGCCTTTAATCCCAGCACTCGGGAGGCAGAGGTAGGCGGATCTCTGTGAGTTCGAGGCCAGCCTGGTCTTCAAAGCAAGTTCCAGGACAGGCTCCAAAGCTACACAGAGAAACCCTGTCTCAAAAAAAAAAAGCCCAAAAAAACAAAAACAAAAAAAAACACAAATATCTCAAATTTATGCAAGGTATACACTATAGATTCAAGAAGTTGAATGATACTTTGACAGATAAATCAAAATAAATACATGCTAAGAATCATCATAAACTTCTGAAATGAAAAAAATTATAAAGCTTCTAGAGAGAAAAATGATAAATTGGTTCTATGTCAGCATCCATCATGCATATGTATAGAATACTGTACCAAATTGAATGGAAATATGTTTTCATTAGAAAATATGTACACTAAAAGGATGTACCAGACATTTTTTTTAAGTGCTAAAAGAAATTAACTCTTAACTAATTCCATATCTACTGAAACATATTTCTAGAATGACACAATCAATCAAGATAGCCACAGACGAAACAAACAAAACAAAACTGAAAACATTTATCGTAGTATTCTTAACACTAAAAATCTACTAGAGAGGGCTAGCATGATAGCTCAGTAGTTACAAGCATGTACTGTTCTTCCAGAGGACCTGAGTTCAGATCCCAGCCCCCAGGTCAGGTGGTTCACAATAACCGTAACTACATCCTCCAGGCACCTGGCACACTCTTCTGGACTTCACAGGCAACTGTACTCACATGTGTACATCCACACACAGAAACACACATGTAAACACATACATAAAAATAAAATAAAGATCTTTAAAAATTCTACTATGGAAAAATTGATAGTATTTGATTTCACAGTTTACACTGTGATTGTATAATCATTCATTATTTATCTCCACTTACTTGTTTTGTGTACTTATCACCGAAAGGAGAAAAAAGGGGGTGCAGTGGTAGGAGTGGTCTCAGACGTGGAGAACACTGAGATCTGAAGGAGGGACTTCCTAATGCCTGTGTGAAGAAGGAACTGATTTCTGCCCATCACACAAAAGGGCTGGAGGCAGATACTTCTGCAGAGTCTCAGATAAGATCCCTACCTAGTGACAAGTCAGCCTCACCTTTGGGGAACCTAACCTAAGAGTGCAAGTGATCCATGGCAGACATCGGACCCGTGGAGCCCAGAAATGAGCGCTACTTAAGTCCCTAAGGTGGAACTGATTTTTCATGTAGTTGTAAAAAGTAAGAAATGGTCATTGCCGTTACTGCTGTATTGAATGTGCTATGGTTAAAATAATTCTGTGAACTACCCTCTGTTGGAGAGGATGATGAACTAATTTTTGGCTCAGGCATAACCATGTTTGGCTCTCCACGGTGTAAACTCACCCGAGTACAGGCAGGAGGACTGTGGGGAATTCTCAGAATTGTGGATGGAGATTAACTGCAGTATATAGCAATGAAGGGGCAGCACGAAGATGGGCCCATGGTCGATGGGGAGGACTGGGGTGATAGAGGCGGTTCTCAGGCCTATCCTCTAAATGAGGTGGAGCTGGCAGTTCCATGGCCCCCTGTGGGGCAACAGCAGACAAGCAAAGCAAGAGGGACAGGAACTGTGGGGAGGGCTCTGAGTTAAAGGGAATTGATTATGAAGGGTCTGGTGTGAGAGACATTCCCCAAGAGTCAGAGTCAGGGAGATAGGCTGCAATCAAAAACTCAGTGTTGCTGATCTCATAGTCAGTCTGTCTCTGTCTCTGTCTCTGTCTGTCTCTGTCTGTCTCTGTCTCTGTCTCTCTCTCTCTCTCTCTCTGTGTGTGTGTGTGTGTGTGTGTGTGTGTGTGTGTGTGTGTGTGTGTAGCATCACATTAATAAATGCTGGATTGATCAAACCATATACAAACCTTTAAAACCCAATGGATTAACATCTGCATGCATGATTTTCTACACTATGACTGTTGTTTTAATACCTCTAGGTCCTGATCAACCTGTTTACTTAGTTTAGAAAGTATCAGAAGAGGCACATTTAGTCAAACCATTGGTACATGCCCACCAAGTAGTCTCAGGGGCTCGGTAATATTGCTGTTGTCCAGATGAGTTAACCCATAAATCAGAATAGCAGGCACTGGAATAAGGAGAAGTTCCTATGTTAAAGGTTTTGGATATTAGACAAGTTTCATCCCCTTGTGAGTCCTCTCACATTAATTTGAGCTGCCCCCATCACAGTGAGTTGTCAGTCAGTGGGCTGAAAGACTGGTTAGTTCCTATTGTATGTAGTATGGGAGTCGCGTGTCTAAGTATAACCAGCAATCCTGGCTGATTACTGGCTGGAAATGATTAACTCTATCCCCAGGGTCCCTTCCTATGGCATGGAATTTAATTCTCCAGGTTTTTCCTGTTTCCCAAAGATCAGAATTTTTTGAAGGAATTTTTCAGGAAGCCTGAGTTTTACAACCCTAATTTTTGCAATGGAAACACCCTTGTTTCTGGCAACTAGGGAGGTCAGCTGCAGGGCATGCAAAGAATTGTGAACTTTGTATTCCTATCTCAAAAGACAAACTCCCATATCTTTCCTTTTTCCATACAACCGGACACTTAAAGTGGACTTCAGTAAGTAAAGGTCAAGATGGAATATGTGTTGCTGGTCTGTAATCATACTAGCTAATACCTTCCCTGCATCAGTTTTCCTCAGTTTCCAGTTTAGATCTGAAGGCAGTGGGGGCCTATATTCATATCTGTAGTATAGAACACAAGACCCAGGAGGAGGTGGAGGGGCAGGGAGTGGAAGACCCCAGGCCCAGTGAAACCTTAATTTCAATGGGACCATAGTCTAGAGATGGTCAGTCCATTGACAGGAGTGTCTGTGGCTTCTGCTCTCTTGACGTGGTTGTGGTGGATCCATGGTGCGATGCCAGCTACCTTCACTGATGTAGGAGTGGAGAGGATCACCTGGTAGGGTTCTTTCCAGGTTAGTTTCTATGCCCCTTTGGCTACTCACTTGACCCAGATGGTATCACTGGACTTGAACAGTGGGAAACTGGTGGTGAACTCAGAGGTCAGCTGGGGCTCTAGGATAGTCCAATAAATGGGAGAACTGGAGGATGATGTAGAATGTGTAGTGACTTGAGAAAGGAATGATTAGAGAGTTCTGCCAGCTGCTGGTCTCTGAGCCAGGGAGGTCTTCCAAACATAATCTCATAGTAGGTAAGTTTCCCCCTATATGGGGTGCAGCAGGCTGAAGCAAAATAAAGGAAGGAGGCCTATCCATCCTTTGTTGGACTCTAATGAGAGTTTGTTTAGGGTGTCTTTTAATGTCCTATTTATTCTTCTTACCTGGACAGAACTCTGAGGTCCATATGCACAATGACACTTTAAAGCTTTAGCTATAATTAGGAGGTTTTGGCTATGAATAGCAGACCCCATTGCTAGAGGGAGGCAAAATCAGGGACCAGTTTCTGGAGGAGCTTTTAAGCTACTATTTGAGCAGTTTCAGTCTAGGTGGGGAATGCTTCTACCCACAGGAAAAAAGGTGTCTTTAAAAACTAGCAAGTACTTTTATCCTCCCCCAGCAGGCCAGATCTTGGTGAAGTCCATTTTCCCAGCGCTTGCCAGGGTGTTAGTCTCCTATTCTGACCCCTTCCTCGGTAAGGGCTCTTTGTTTTGGATTTACATGAGTACAAACCTGACATCTTGAACCAGGCTGTCCAGTCTAGGTATAACATACCTGGGTCTGATCACCTCAGAAAGTTCTGTGGACTCCAGATGAGTAGCCTGGTGAAGGTCGGTTAGCAACAGTCCTTCCACTTGTTTCTGGGAGGATGATCTTTCCCTCTGGTGTCCTCCATCATCCTGTGGGTTTGAACTGTCCATTTCTTCTTTACCATGGAGTCTCAGGCAGCACGGGGTCTGGTATGTCATCAGAACATCAACAGACCCCACTGATCATAGGGCCATTTGATGGGCAATCAGGTCAGCAGCCCAGCAGTGGAGGACAGAAATTTGTAGGGGAAGCCAAATAGCCTCTAGGAGGGCTAAGATTTTTTAAATATCTTTTTTTCCCAGCAGTGTGAAGCCCTCTTTCTCTATAGATCATACCATGGACATTCCTGGTAGTAAAAGCATATTGGCTCACAGGCCATGTGGTGGGCTTTTCTTTTCCCCATCTGAGAGCCTGGGTCAGATCAATCAGTTCTCTCTGGGCTGAGGTACCTGGGTTGGGCCCAAATCATTTTATTAAAGTAACTACTGCAGCTCCCACGTACGTGGTTTCATCTTTCATCTCCTGACAGTCATGGATGAGCCCCTGCGTCATCACACAAGAGGGTAACTGAATTGATGGAGGTGGGTTTCTCAAACTGGACTTGAGGGCGGGCCAGGAGTAGGGCCTGGTATCACGTCACACAGTCATTAGACAGCCAGTGTGCTGGCGCTCCTCAGAGGAGGGCCTCAACCATGTCAGGGGTGCTGTTGACCAGAGTTCATTTATTTTTGTTCGTTTGTTTGCTTTTTCATTTGACTAGCAGTAGTTGCCGCAGCTCCTAGACAGGTAGGCCATCCTATGGCTACAGGGTCCAATTGTTTAGACAGGTATATCACAGGGCATCTCCATGGCTCCAAAGTTTATCTTAAAATTCCTTTTGCGTTTTGTTTAGTCTCAGTCCAGATCAGGGGCTTAGTGTCTCCCTCTGTGCTGGTGTATAGAGGCCTTACTATCTCCACAAACTCTGGTACCCAGAGGCAACAATATCCAGCTCCAGCTGACCTAGGAACTCTGGAACCTGTCTCTTAGTCTTTGGAGTTGGGATCTGAGGATGGCAGCAATCCTACTCTGAGACAGGCTCCTTTTGTCTCCCCTCAGCTGGTAGCCAAGATAGGTAGCCGCCTACAAAGTCGGGCTTTCTTAGCTGACGTTCTGTAGCCCATGGTCTGTAAGTCTTGCAGCAGTCCCTCCATGGCCCTTTTATAATTGTGGGAGTCCAGCTCCCACCTTTTTGAAGAGTTCTTATGAGGAGGAGAGAAGGATAAGAAAATATTAGAAAGAGAGACCTACCCGATGAGAAGAAAGAGAAACACAGGATAGCTTCAGAAGGGCCTGGATCAATACTCACCAGCCTCTTCGTTTATGCAAAAGGGCTTTTTATAATATGCCAAGGTGAGAGGCAAAAGACCTCCCTCCCCCTTGCAAAATCAAAGCATACAGTACAGCTAAATGTAGACCCTTCCAAACACCTGGTAAACATGCCCATGGCTAAATCATCTCCTTATGAAGCCCTGCTGGGTAAAGCAAGCTCAGAGTCTCTGACCCTGAGTAACTTGGGTTCCCTGGCTTCTGTGGGTTCCCACATATCATCTATTTTTCCAGGAAACCTCTGACAGAAGGGCAGGAAGTCTGCATTTTGTGTCTTTAAATCCTGGGACAACCTGGTCTAGGCATGTTGTCCACTGTAACCTCCCTCTGGGTCTGTCCATTTAAAATCAAAGATGGGTTAACTCACCTCTGCCAATGGGAGGCTGAAGAATGCATCTTTCAGGTCCAAGACAGTGTACACCTGTTTCTCTGGAAGAATCAGACTCATGAGAATCAGAGGTCCAAGGTCTTTTCACAGTCAGGAAAGGCATATTCCAGGGTGACTGACAGGGCACCAGGATACCTGTCTCTTCAAGCCAGGCAATAAGGACTGCAATTTCCCCTTTTGTGTCCAGAGTCATTGGGTATTATTTAATATGGATGGGGTTAACTGAACTGGTAGGAACTTTGTATTAGGGAGTCCTGAGGGGTTGGTTTCTGCCCATACCCCAGGAATCTTTGTTGTCAGTCTGAGAGACAGTCCAACTGTATCTTTTGATTGGAGGCACAACTATCAGTTAGGAGATATTCCTCTGACAGAGGGTGGAACACCAAAATTTTGCTGGCTATCTGTAAGTCCAACTGCGTCTCATCATCAGAGAAGGTGATGGTGAGTTTCAGTTTAGGCAAAATGCCTTGTCCCAGTCAGTTCTCTGCTGTTAAACACCCTTTGAGCTATCTCTACCCATGGGGACCTCATTACACCTTTAAGGTTTTTTAAAAACTTTTATAACTTTTTTTTCTAATATCCAGAACCAACCAGGTAAAAAAGGAAATCTTTTTAGCAATTATCTTTAATCCTTTAAAAAGGACCTAGTGAAAGATGTTTAAAGTCTCCTTGGTCAGTGTTGGACAGAAGGGAAATCCATTCTGTCCAGGCTGCATTGTCTGGCAATGATCCTCCTGCCTGGTCTAGGGGCATGTTTTTATTTATTTATATTGTTGTTTTTCTGTTGTTGTTTGTTTGTTTTACTTTTTTTTGAGAATGGTATATTTTATGGATCATTGGTTAAAAAGGAGACATAAACCGTGAAAGAGGAGGGTAATTTTTGCTTGTCCTTCTTGTTCACCTCAGGGATCCTTTTCCCCTTCCCTGGGGTTCGTCAGAGCAGGCACAGAGCTGAGGGAATGCTCACCTGGGGGAACTGTTTCCCTCTCCCTGTGTGCACTCTGCTCAGATGGCAGGGGCCCTGGATGAGAGGCCCAGTCCCTCCCCCTCCACACAGAGACCAACCCTGACTGTCAGCAGGGGTCAAACAACAAAAACAAACAAGCTTTCTGCTCCTGGAGTAGGACAGGTGGAGGATTTTGGGGGTTCTCTGACCAGGCAAAGCCAAAATGACTCGGGTCCCTGTGGTAATTTGAATGTAATTGGTCCCATAGGGAGTGGCACTATTAGGAGGCATGACTTTGTTGGAGTAGGTATGGCCTTTTTGGAGGAAGTGTGCCACTGTGGGGGCAGGCTTTGAGGTTTCCTGTGCTCAAGATACTGCCTAGTGTCTCAGTCCACTTCCTGTTGCCTTCTGATCAAGATGTAGCAAGTACCACATCTGCCTGCCTGCCAACATGCTCCCTGCCATGATGATAATGAACTAAAGCTCTGAAACTATAAGCTGCCACCTCAATTAAATGTTTTCCTTTATGAGAGTTGCCATGGTCATAGTGTCTCTTCCCAGCAATAGAAACCCTAACTAAGACAGTCCCCAACAGTAGGGGGCACAGGTCTTAAGCCAGGGGAAGGGGAGGATCTCGCATCAGAGAATACACTGGTCAATACAGGGAAACAAAAATGACAGAGACACATAGAAAGACAGACAGACAGACAGACACACACAAACACACACACACACACACACACACACACAAAGCAAAGACAACTCGGGGTGGCCACCACACATTCATACATCCAAAACAGACATGATCTCCAGACACTGGATCAGCAGCCATGTCCAACCTCTCTCCTATGTGTCTAAACAGAAGGCATCTTAACCAGATTCTGGAGATGACAGACCAGGCAACTTTCTAATTTGTTTCCTTTATGGGTAGAGGTGTTGGAACCCCCTGAAGTGTTAGGTAGCAATTGATCAAAGGGAACCCTGGGAACCTGCAACATCTCAGGTTGTGCACCTCCTAGGAGTTCTCTGACTACCACACTCTTCCTCACTCCAAGGGGCTCTGAGACCCCCAGTGTCTCGAGGTCTGGTCTCTGGGATCTTGGTGGAACCTCCAGAAATGTTGTGGTGTATTCACCAGAGAAGATTGCTTGGACATCCTCAGGCTACATTGGGTGTTTGGGATCCCATTGTAGCCCCAAGCCTTTCTCGAGGTGAGCTTTTAAGCACAAAAACCATGCCCTGGGTTGACATACTTCAGTTAACAAGAACAGTTAGCCAGAGGCAGAACTACAGAAGCCAAAAACAAGGTTAGTACATTTAGAGATTTTCTCAGAACTGTATGGACTTTGATGGATTAGGTCTTTGTTTTCATTTTTGACAGGTGGTGGTGTCTACATGCTGGGGTTTACACTCTGAATGGCACTTTCATCATGGAGTCAGTTGTGCTGAGGTCTGGGGCCCTGTTACACTAGTGAATAACTGACTTCCATAGTCAAGTCAGCTTTTCTAAGAACCTCATGGTTTCTAAAAATGATATGTTTGGCCGTACTTATGAAACTCATTTATGTTTTTCAAATAAAGTGACTGAAGTAGAAGATGATAAAAATTTAACAGGCAGAATCAATGCATGAGTGTGCCTGTTAATTCACATCCTTAAGTGTTTAGGTACAGAACATGAATGTCTAAAAGGAGACCCCAACCACCCTATGCCATCTCCACACTCCTATATCTAGCTCTACATTGACACCTCCTGCACTGGCATTACCTGGTGAGTCCCCAGAGAACCAAGCCAGCCCATACTATCTCCACACTTCCGGGCTTATCTTTAGATGTGTGGCTCCTGACAGAGTCCCCCTGATGAGTCCACCCATAAACAAACCCACCTTTACCAGCTCCATACTCCACACCCTACTAGGTCTGCTTACACAGCTACTGCACTGCCCTAGCCTGAAGCAGGCTAGACTCTCACATCAGACACACAGAAAAAGAAAGAAGTCCACATGCTGAGGTCACATCACAAAACCATAAACAATATGAATATGAATAGCCAAGACAGTATTCCCACTCCCCAATCTAATAGTCTTATAGAATTGTCCTCGAATGAGAATTAGTACATACATGGACTCCAAGACACAGATTTTAATAAAAAAACACTCATAAGCATTATTAAAGAATTCAAGGAGTTTAAAGAATACACAAAGAACTCACTGGATTTAAAAGGGGATAACAATAAATGTCTGAGTGATGTCTAAGAAAAGAAAAATATACAGCTAAATGAAATGTCAATGAAAATTTTGGATTTGGAACCTCAGTTCAGTAAATTGAAAAATACAGAAGAGAACTTAAGCAGAAATGAAGATGGGATTGAGTCTACAGCCATACCACCCTGAATGTTCCTGATCTTGTCTGAGGATGAAACTGAAAGACTCAGTAACCCGATTAGAAAACTCAGAGAAAATCCTTACAAATGGAGTGGATCAAGTGAAAGACAGAATATTAGGACTTGAAGACAAAATAGAGAAACTGAACCACATGTGCAAAGAATATGTAACAAAAATAAACACAGGCAAGGAACATAATGAAATATTTGAGACAATGAAAGACCCAATCTTTGAATGATAGGTATAAAGGAAGGAAAAGGATCTCCTGCTTTGATCTGATCATTAACAGGATAACAGAAAAGAACTTACTTAAATTAAGAAAAGACATACACATCCACATAACACAAACACACAACACACCAAATGGACAGGACCAGAAAACAAAATCACCATTGCACATTTTTGTTAGAACACTATGGATACAGAATACGAGAGAGTACTAAAAGCTGAGAGAGAGAGAGAGAGAGAGAGAGAGAGAGAGAGAGAGAGAGAGATCATAAATCACATATAAAAGAAAACCCATTAAAATAACATCTGAATTGTTAAGGAAACTTTAAAAGCCAGAAGAACCCAAGCAATGTACTTTCATTTCTAAAAGATAGCTGATGCCAACCTAGACTACAGAACCTAGCAAAACTATCTGCCAAAGTTGAAGGAGAATGAAAAGCTTGCCATGACAGACACAGGCTAAAAGAAAACATGTTTACCAATGAACCCTATGGAAGACACTGGGAACCACACTTTGGACTAGAGAGAACGAATGTAGAAAGGAGACTATAAATATGAAACAAATGGAACTATAATTACTGAAGCACAAAATAGACAAATAATACAAAAAGCAAAAACCCCCATGACAACAATCAGGACATACTTTTCAAGACTAACTTTAAATATCAACACCCTAATCAAAAGACTCAAGTTAATCAAATGAATTAAGAAACAAAATCGACTTTTCTGTTGTATAATACTTCATTTTACCTTCAAAGATAGACACTGCCTTAAAGTAAAAGGTTGGAAGAACTATCCAGGAAAGTGGAACCAGACACCAAGCAGGCATTACTATCTAATATCTGACAAAGTAGATTTTAAACTAAAAAAAATTCCCCCAAAATAAAAGAAGGTAACTTTATTTTAATCAATGGAACAATAAATCAAGCAAACATTATAATCTTAAACATACATCATATATGTACCAAACTGTGACACACACAATTTCATAAAATTGTATTAATGGACTTAAAAAGAAACAGATTAACTCCAACACACTAACAGTTAATGAGGTCATTACCACACTTTTTCCACTAGAGAGGTCATCTGGATAAGAAACAGAGAAACATCAGTAATAATAGATATTATACATCCAATGGACCTAACAGATATCTACAGCCACTCCCCAAATGCCAAAGAATATACATTCTACTAAGCATCCCAGGGAAGCTTCCTAAAACAGACGACAGCCTGCAACACAAAACAAATCTTAACATAGTCAGAAAAATTGAAATAACTCCTTGCATTCCAGCTGACCACCATGGGATGAAACTTAAAATTAATAGCACAGAATTCCCCAGTGTGTATGCATATACAAACTCATAGAGATTAAACAGTACTCAAAAAGAAATCAAGAAAGAAGTTTAAATATTCTTGAAATTAAATGAAAATAAAAACAACACAAGAAAATCTCTGGTACATATTAAACAGTCCCACGAGGGAAATGTATAGCTCTAAACTCCTACATTAAAAAAATCACAAAGAGCACAAATAAATGGCTTAATGGTGCAACTCAAGAATTTGAAAGAACAAGAACAAACCAAACTGAAATCAAGTAAATGGCAAGAAATCAGAGCAGAAATTAATGAGATACAAACAAAATAATATAAAGAACCAACAAATCTAAAGGCTGTCTTTTTTTTCTGAATATAAAGAAGACTGACAAATTTTTGGCCTAACTAACCAAATGAAAGAAAGAGATAATCCAAATGAATAGAATCACAGATGAACAGGGAAACACTGAAACATACTCCAAGGAGATGCAGAGCACTGTAAGGGAATACTTAAAAATATATACTTAAGTTAGAAAATCTAAAATAAATGGATAGATTTGCAGATTCATGAAACCAGGAAAATTAAACTAAGAGATGAATATGCTAAACAAATAAGGAATTGAAACAGTTCTAAAAAATCCTTCTGACTCAATAAGGCCCCAGCTCAGATGAATTCACAACAGAATTCTACCAGAAATACAAAGAAGATCTACAACCAACTTATGAACATTTTCAAAAATAGAAATAAAAGGAGCACGTACAAACTCCTTTCAAGAAGCCAGTATTACTCTAACAGCAAAACCATGTAAAGACACAACAACAACAAAAAACACACTATAAGCCAATATGCCTCAAATACATACATTCAAATTTCTTCAATAAAATACTTGCAGACAGAACACAGGCTTATATTGAAAAGATCATATGCTACAATCAATTTGTGTTCATCCAGGAAATGCTGGGAGGGTTCACCCACATAACCCAATAAATGTAATAATTCATATAAATGGACTGAAAGAAAAATTTACATGATCATCTCAATACACACAGAAAAGGCCTTTTGCAAAATTCAATATATATTCATAAGAACATGAGAAGGACACAAGAAAATGAAAAGACCTCTCAATGGGCATGGATAGGCAAAAATAATACTGTGAAAATGACCATTTTACCCAAAGCAAATTGTACAGATTTGATCCAATCCCAATAAAAATCCTCATGACATTATTCAAAGAATTTTTTTTTAAATACTATAATGGCTTGGAAACACAAAAGAACCCAGAGAGCCAAAGCAATCCTGGGGGTGAGGGGATGCTGGAAGGATTACCATTCCAGATTTCAAGATCCATTACAGGTCTATAGTAATAAAAACAGCATGGTGGTGGCCAGCACAGAGACATGTAGATCAATGGAACAGAATCGAAAACCCAAACATAAGTGCAGGTAACTCACTACAGCCATCTGATATTTGAAAAAGACAGCAAAATATACACTGGAGAAAAGATGGCATCTTCAACAAATGGGCTGGGAATCCTGGATGCCTACATTTTGAAGAATTTAATTAGACCAACATCTATTATTCTGCAGTAAAACTAACTCCAAATGTATTAAGGACCTGAAATGATGAAACTGCTTACATAAAGCATAGGTAGTGCCCTACAAGGTATAAATGTAGAAAAGGACTGTCGGGATAGGACTCCATTTGCCCAGGAATTAAGGCCAACAGTTAGCAAAAAGGACCTCATAAAGCTAACAAGATTCTGTACAGATGAGGAAACAATGGAGTGAAGAAGAAACACACTGGCTAGGAGAAAATCTTTATCAGCTATACATCTGAGAGGATTAGTATCGAGAATAGACAAATGCTTCAAAATATAAGAGTCAAGAAAAAAAACGCCACAGTTAGAGAGTGGGCTAAAGTATGAATAAACAATGGCTAGAAATATTTTTAAACACGTTTAACATCCTTATCAACTAGGGAAATGCAAATTACAACTACTGTGAGATTTCATTTTTGCCCCACTCAGAATGGCTAAGTTTAAGAAAAGCACTGAAAAAAGCAAATGCTGTGGGAAAATGAGAACACTCCTTCATGGCTGGTGGGAATGCAAACTGGTGTAGCCACTCTGGAAATCAGTATGAAGGATTCTGATAAAGCTGCAAGATCTATCACAAAGCCCAGTTGTCCAAAGGACTGGACATCCAACCCCAGAGATACTTGCTAAGCAATATTCATTGCTGCTCTCATCACAATTGTCAAAAATGGAAACAACTTAAATGCTCTTCAACTGATGAATGTATATTAAAAATGTTGGACACTGCCTAGGATATTTATTTACTTATTTTATTTTTTTTTAATGAACTCAACACAGCTAGTGCTATCTGAGAGGAGGGAACCACAATTGAGAAAATGCTTCCATAAGACTAGTCTTTAGCCAAGCCTGTGATGGCATTTCTTGATTAGTGATTTATGGGGGCCGGCCTAGCCCATCGTGGGTAGTGCCATCCCTGGGCAAGTGGTCCTGTTTTCTACAAGACAGCAGGCTAAGCATGTCATGAGCTAACAAGCCAGTAAGCTGTGCTCCTCCATGGCCTCTGTCTCCGTTCCTGCCTCCAGGTTCCTGCCTTGAGTTCCCACCCTGAATTCCCTCTGTGATGGAAAAAGAGGTGGGAGGAAGGTATGAATAACACTTAGGATGTTTGAAAATGCTATAGGAAACATTGTTTCATAGTTCATTAAAATGCAATATATATTCAAAAATGAGATAAAATACAATATCATGTATATATATATACATACATACATACATACATATACACATGCATATAAAGTTTTAAGAAAGTAACTCCACTTGAAGTGATACTACTCCTACCAAGACCCATAGACTATCTATCAAAAACCACAGTGTCAGGGGTGGGAAACCTCCATTCTGGCTGCTGATCAGGGCAGCTGAAAAGACTGCCAAAATAATAAAGGTTATCGTCACTGTCTTTGTTTGTCTCACAGGACTTGAAATGAAGGCAGGATTGTGGAAGACGCCACACACTTCGGACACAGAACTGGATCTAAACAGGAAGCCTTCTCCCTGAGGACTAGCTGTCATAGAACTGAAGAGAGCTAGCTTACCTAGCTCTTACCTAGCTATAACACTTATGGATCACAGCAATAGCCCAAATGGCAAGATATCCCAAAAGGTGCAATAGTGGACTTATATTCTTGAGGTAAACGATAGCTATCTAACTGAACTTAAAGATAATCTCAATAGGAAGGAATTAATACCTGTACTATCCCATTACCTTTGGCTGGTGGTCATGGAACCTACAGTAGAACCTAGTACTACCATTTTCCTAAAGTAGTGTAATTTCTAAATGCATTAGAAATGCTTATCCTTAAAACTCTGTAGATATAAGTGTATAAGTATCACTCCTCCCCCTAATCAAAGGAACTTCTTTTTCAGCACAGGGAGATCATGCAGAAATTTACAACTGGTCAAAATTCAGAGAACAAATAGCTGTGGGGTCCCCAACCATAGTTGATCCATCTAGAATACAACCCTCACACTGAAGGCTCAGGAACATTGTAGAAGCAGGGGAGGAAAGACTGCAAGAGCCAGAGGACTAGCCTGTCCACTGGGAGATACTGCCATCTCTATATGACAGGGAGCTGCACCAATGTAACCTTAACAATAAGGTTACCTGAAAAAGACCAGCACAATGACCCTATAAGTTGACCTGCCAACATGGCTGGGGGAATTCTCACAAGGCTCTACCCCTGGATAAAGAACTACAGGGAAGAACTATAGCAGCATAATGATTGCTGAGAGATGAATAAGTCTTCTGCAGAGCTGAGACCCCTGGCAGGTTATACAACCCTTAGTGGTCTACCCTAAACACATACACTTATGAGCAATGCCAAATAGACTCATCAGGCTATATTTATTTAAAATATGTATGTATGTATACATGTGTGTATGAATGTATATATGTTTATATATGGGATAATAATAATAATAATAATAGAAGACAAAGACGATGATGACGATGACAACAAAGAAGAAGAAGAGGGCATGCATTTGAGAGGGAGAAATACAGGCTGAGTTGGAGTCAGTGCAGCAGGAAATGATGGCTGAGTTGGAGTCAGTGCAGCAGGAAATGATGCACATGATGCACATGCAGAACTCACATATGAAATTCTGAAATAAATTACATTAACCACTACAACAATCCCTAGTAGTATGGAGTCAAGCCTGTGACTACAAAAATAACAGGCTTGTCTACTATAGTCATGTCAATTCCTGCTTCTTCTCCTGCTCCTGTTTCCTCACTTTTCTTTGTTTCTTCTTCTTTCCTCCTCTTGCCATAGCCAAGGTACTTTGTGCACATTTACAAAACAAGCTTTACCTTCTTTTTGCTTATTTTACTACAAAGTGGTTATGGACTCTAGCATATTCTGTGTCAAATACTCTATATGAAATATGGTGAGCTTTCCAGGAGGTTTGGACAATTAACATTATACTGAAATGTGAATATCCAACATGCTCATCTAAAAGTTATAGGTGACATCATCTTCCATGTAAACTCAACAAGACGTTCATAGGTGATTTAGAAATCTCGTGCACTGGTCCACAGACATAGGCATCTATTGTACATACAACCTTCAGCACACTAT
>CABHPQ010113913.1:0-29334 GCA_902168405.1 Peromyscus aztecus
TAAAGGCTGCTAAATTAAGCATATATATATATATATGTATATATATATATATATATATATATATATATATATATATATATATATATATATGGTATTTTGACTTCAAAATTTGGATCTGAGGTTATGTTGCTTTGGAAAAGAAGCTCTGTTTTTGTTTCCACAGGAACCAAGAGGCTATTGGACCAAGAGGTGAATGAATCTTCTCCTCCAACCCAGAGAGTCCTGCATCATGGACCTAGGTCCTGGGACACAGCCAGTTCCTGGGAAACCCCATCCATCTCTGCCCCAGTTGCTGGCCACCAGGGAAAACTCCTGCAGGCAGGCTCCCACAACAAAACCCCTCATTGGACCCTGCAATCTACAAGACCCATGCCCTACCCCAATACCCATCTGCCTGTGACCCCAGTACCTTCCTGAGACACAGAATATATCAGCTCTCCTTGGACCAAGAGTGGCTTCTTGAGACACAGAACCTGCCAACTCTCATCGGACCAAGAAAGGCTTCCTGAGACACAGAATCTGTCAGTTCTGACTGGACTAAGATTTCTGATAAGACCAAGAGCAGCTGCATGAGTCACAGAACCAGACAGCTTGGATTGAACCAAGAGCAGCTCCCTGAGACAAAGAATCTCCCAGCTCCAATTAGATCAAGAGGTAAGTTTGGACCCAGAGTGACCTCCTGAGACACAAACACAGCAAGCACAGACTTGACCAATAGTAGCTCACTCAGACACAAGCAGCTCTTGCACCTATTGGAGGAAGAGATGAGTAGACGCCAGTGCAAAAATGCATACAACAACATAAAGAGCAATACGGCATCACCAGAACCTAGCACTTCTACAACAGCAAGACCTGACCATAACAATGTAGAAGAAGCAGAAGAAAGCAACCATAAAAATATCTTTATGAAGAGATCTTTTAGGAAATGAAAAATTCCCTTAAAGAAATTAAGGAAAAGACAAAAAATTGGAAGAAAAAATAAATTCCTCAAAGAAATCCACAAAAACAATGAAAAATCAATTAAACATGTGAAGGAAACAGTTCAATACCTGAGAAGTGAAATGGAAACAATGAAGAAGACACAAACAGAGGAAATGCTGGAAATAGAAAGTCTGAGTAAATGAACAGGAAACACAGATGTAAGCATAACCAACAGAATACAAGAGATGGAAGAGAGAATCTCTGGTGTAGAGAATACAATAGAGGAAATAGATTCATCAGTCAAAGAAAACACCAAAGCCAAAAAAGTCAAAACACAAAATGTCCAGAAAATCTGGGACACCATGAAAAGGCCAAACCTAAGTATAATAGAGATAAAAGAAGGAGAAGAATACCAACTCAAAGGCACAGAAAATATATTCAACAAAATCATGGAAAAAAACTTTCCCAACTGAAAGAAGGAAATACCTGTGAAGATACAAGAAACTTATAGAACACCAAATAAACTAGACCCCCCAAAAAGTCCCCTCACCACATAATAATTAAACCACTAAACATACAAAATAAAGAAAGAATATTAAGAGCAGAAAAGGAAAAAGGCCAAGTGACTTAAAAAGGCAGACCCATCAGAATAATACCTGACTTCTCAATGGAGACTGTGAAAGACAGAAGGTCCTGGACAAATGTAATGCAGACATTAAGAGACTGTGGATTCCAATCTAGATTAATATAACCAGCAAAATGTTCATTCACCATGGATAGAGTGAACAAGACTTTCAAAGATAAAACCACATTTAAACAATACCTATCCACAAATCCAGCCCTACAGAAAGCACTAGAAGGAAAATTCCAACCTAAGGAAGTCAGATATACCCACAAAAACACAGGCAGTAGATGGCCCCACAGCAGTAAATCCCAAAAAAGGGAAAAACACACACACTACCACCAAAAGATAACAGGAATTAACAATCACTGGTCATTAATATCCTTTAATATCAATGGACTCAATTTACCTATAAAAAACACAGTCTAAGAGAATGAATACGAAATCAGGATCCGTCCTTTGCTGCATACAAGAAACACACCTCATCCTCAAAGAGTGACCCTACCTCAGAGTAAAAGGCTGGGAAAAACTTTTCCAATCAAATGGATTTAAGAATCAAGCTGGTGTAGCTATCCTAATATCTAACAAAATAGCTTTCAAAATAAAAGCAATCAAAAGAGATCTGGAAGGACATAACATACTCATCACAGGAAAGATCCACCAAGATGAAGTTTCAATTCTGAACATTTATGCTCTAAATACAAGGTCACCCACATATGTAAAAGAAACATTACTAAAGCTTAAATCACACATCAAACCCCACACATTAATAGTGGGAAACTTCAACACCCCACTCTCATCACTGGACAGATCTGCCAGACTGAAACTTAACAGAGAAATAAGGGACCTAATAGATGTTAAGACTCAAATGAACTGAATAGATATCTATAGAACATTTCACCCTAACAAAAAAGAATATACCTTTTTCTCAGTACCCCATGGAACCTTCTCTAAAATTGACCACATACTTGGTCACAAAGCAAATCTCAACAGATATAAAAAAAATGGAATAACCTCCTGTATTTTATCAGACCACAATGACTTAAAGTTAGATTTTAACAACAACAAAAATTACAGAAAGGCTACAATCTCATGGAAACAAAATAATGTTCAACTGAATCACCAATGGGTCGAGGAAGAAATAAAGGAAGAAATTAAAGACTTCCTAGAATTCAATGAAAATGAATATACTACATACCCAAACTTATGGGATACTATGAAAGTAGTTCAAAGAGGAAAATTCATAGCACTAAATGCCCACATAAAGAAGTTGGAGAAATCTCACCCTAGTGACTTAACAGCACATCTGAAAGCTCTAGAACAAAAAGAAGCAAACTCACCCAGAAGGAATAGATGCCAGGAAATAATCAAATTGAGAGCTGAAATCAATAAAATAGAAACAAAGAGAACTATACAATGAATCAATGAAACAAAGAGTTGGTTCTTTGATAAAATTAAGAAGATAGACAAGCCCTTATCTAAACTAACCAAAAGGCAGAGAAAGAGAGAGCATGCAAATTAACAAAATCAGAAATGAAAAAGAAAACATAACAACAGACAAGGAGAAAATCCAGAGAATCATCAGGTCATACTTCAAAAACCTCTACTCCACAAAATTTGAAAATCTAAGAGAAATGGACAATTTTCTGAATAGGTATCACATACCAAAGTGAAATCAATACCAGATAAACAATTTAAATAGACCAATAACCCCTATGGAAATGGAAATAGTCATTAAGTTTCCCAACCAAAAAAATCTGAAGACCATATGGTTTCAACACAGAATTCTACCAGATTTTCAAAGAAGAGTTAATACCAATACTCTTCAAATTGTTCCACATAATAGACACAAAAGAAACATTACCAAACTCCTTTTATGGGGCTACAGTTACTCTGATTTCCAAGCCACACAAAGATGCCACAAAGATAGAGAATTCCAGACCAATCTCCCTCATGAACATTGATGCAAAAATACTCAGTGAAATATTGGCAAACCAAATCCAAGAACACATCAAAAATATTATCTACCATGATCAAGTAGGGTTCATTCCAGAGATGCAAGAATGGTTCAACATACAAAAATCTGTCAATATAATATACCATATAAACAAACTGAAAAAAAATATGATCATTTCATTAGATGTTGGAAAGGCCTTTGACAAAATTCAACACCTCTTCATGATAAAGAGCTTGGCGAGATCAGGAATACCAGGAACATACCTAAACATAATAAATGCAATTTACAGTAAGCCAACAGTCATCATCAAATTAAATGAAGAGAAACACAAAGTGATTCCATTAAAATCAGGAACAAGACAAGGCTATCCACACTCCCTATATTGATTCAATATAGTACTTGAAGTTTTAGTTAGAGCAATAAGACAACAAAAGAAGATCAAGGGAATACAAATTGGAGAGGAACAAGTCAAACTTTCACTACTTGCAGATGATATGATAGCATACATGAGCAACCCCAAAATTTCTACCCAGGGAACTGCTAGAGCTGATAAACACCTTCATTAATGTGGCAGGATACAAGATCAACTAAAAAAAAAATCAGTAGCTCTCCTATATACAAATGATAAATGGGCTGAGAAAGAAATCAGAGAAACATTACCCTTTACAATAGCCACAAATAATATAAAATACCTTGGAGTAACTCTAATTGAACAAGTGAAAGACCTATATGACAAGAACTTTAATTCTCTGAAGAAAGAAATTGAAGAAGATATCAGAAAATGGAAAGATCTCCCATGCTCATGGATAAGTAGGATTAACATAGTAAAAATGGCAATCTTACCAAAAGCAATATACAGATTCAATGCAATCTCAACCAAAATCCCAACACAATTCTTCACAGACCTGGAAAGAACAATACTCAACTTCATTTGGAAAAACAGAAAATCCAGAATAGCTAGAAGAATACTGTGTAACAAAGCCATCTCTGGAGGCTTCACCATCCCTGACTTCAAGCTCCTCCATAGAGCTTTAGTAATAAAAACATCTTGGCATTGGCATAAAAACTGACATGTGGACGAATGGAATCAAACTGAAGACCCTAACATTAACCCACACACCTATGAGCACCTGATTTTTGACAAAGAAATGAAAACTATACAATAGAAAAAAGAAAGCATCTTCAACAAATGGTGCTGGCATAACTGGATGTCAACATGTAGAAGATTGCAAATAGATTAATATCTATCACTATTGGAAAAAACTCAATTCCAAGTGGATCAAAGACATCAGTATAAAACCAGTTACACTGAACCTGATAGAAGAGAAAGTAGGAAGTAGTCTTGAATGCATTGGCATAGGATGTCACTTCCTAAATATAACACCAGTAGCACAGACACTGAGAGTAACAATTAATAAATGGGACCTCCTGAAACTGAGAAGCTTCTGTAAGGCAAAAGACACAGTAAATAAGACAAAATGACAGCCTACAGAATGGGAAAAGACTTTTCACCAACCTCACATCTGACAGAGGGCTGATCTCCAAAATACATAAAAAATTCAAGAAACTAGACATAAAAATAGTGAGCAATCCAAATAAAAAAATGGGCTACAGAGGTAAACAGCGAATTCTCAAAGGAAGAATTTCAAATGGCCAAAAGACATTTAAGGAATTGCTCAGTATCCTTAGTCATCAGGGAGATGCGAATCAAAATGACTCTGAGATACCATCTTACACCTGTCAGAATTGCTAAGATCAAAAGCACTACAGACAGCTTATGTTGGAGAGGTTGTGGAGCAAGGGGAATACTCTTCCACTTTTGGTGTGAGTGCAAACTAGCACAGCCACTCTGGAAATCAATGTGGTGGTTTCTCAGAAAACTGGGAATCAATCTTCCTCAAGACCCAGCTATACCACTCTTGGGCATATACCCAAGGAATGCTCAATCATACCACAGAGACACATGATCAACTATGTTCATAGCAGCATTATTCATAATAGCCAAAACCTGGAAACAACCCAGATGCCCTTCAACTGAAGAATGGATTAAGAAATGTGGTACATATAGACAATGGAGTACTACTCAACAGAGAAAAGTCAATGACATCATGAAATTTGCAGGCAAATAGATGGAACTAGAAAATATCATCCTGAGTGAGGTATCCCAGACTCAGAAGGACAAACATGGCATGTACTCACTCATAAGTGGATACTAGATGTAAAGCAAAGGATAACCAGACATCAACCCACAACTCCAGACAGGCTAGCTAACAAGGAAGAACCAAAGAGGGACACATGGATTGCCATGGGAAGGGGAAATAGATGAGATCTCCATGTGTAAACTGGGGGAGAGGGGTGCGCAATGGAGGTTATGGGATAGGGGATGAGAACATAAGGGAATGGGATGGTCAAGCTAGAACAGGCATAGAGTGGGAAAGCAATGAAAGAGATACCTTGATAGAGGGAGACATCATGGGGATAGAGAGAAACCCGGTGCTAGGGAAGTTGCCAGGAATCCCCAAGGATGACCCCAGCTTGGACTTCTAGAAATAGTGGAGAGGGTACCTGAAGTGAACTGGCTTACCCCAGTGATCAGATCTGAGAATATTCTGTCATCACAGAGCTTTTCTCCAATGACTGGTGGAGGCAGATGTAGAGATCCACAGCCAAACACCAGTCAGAGCTCTAGGAGTCCATTAGGAGAGAGAGAGAAAGGAGGAGGAGTGATTGTATGAGCAAGTACATGAGGATCATGATGGGTAAACCTGCAGAGACGACCAAACAAAACTAGTGGGAACTTATGAAAGTTGGATCAATGGCTGTGGAGCCTGCATGGGACTGGACTAGTCCCTCAGCATGGTGATACAATTGTGTAGCTTGATTTGCTTGGGCAACCCCCTGGCAGTAGAATCAGAATGCATCCCTGGTGCATGAGGGAGAGTTTTGGAGCCCACTACCTATGATGTAACACCTTGTGGAGCCTTGAGGCTGGAGGCAGGCTTGGACTTACCTCTACTGGATGTGGCTCCCCACTGGAGGCCTTGCCTTCCTGTGGGGGGGTAGGGGTGGGTTGGGATAGGGAGTCTGGAGTGGTAGGAGGAGGGGGAATCTTTGATTGGTGTGTAAAATGAATTAAAAAATTTTCACAATAAAAAAATACAGCGACTTAATCAGCAATATTAATGAATATTTGTCTTTGTTAGAGATTGGTTACAAATTGTTATTGGTCATAGTCAATATCTTTCTAAAGAAAAAAAGGAGGATATGATATAGATATGATAGGATGAAAGGGTAGATTATTGAATCTACTTTTAAAGAGCAAAATGTTTTAAATTGCTATAGATTTTAGTTTATTACAAATTTAAGGTTGGTTTTATTGTACTCTATGTATATTTCTACTCTTGTTTAAGGTATTATGTTTGTGCAGCTCATTTAACAGTGTACTGTTTAATTAAGTAATACATATCGATGGTTAGTCATCTATGACAATCCCATTTATGTTAGTTAAGTGTTCTCCATATACATAGATATAATTCAGTTAGGTGGATAATCTTTAAACACTTCAAGACCTATAGAATATGGCATTTGGAATGTTTTAAAAATGTAGACTTTTCTGGACCAAGAGATACTCCTCTCCTGGTAGCACCAATTACTTCAAGGAGAATGATGGGTATTGAATAAACTCATTACAGAGTTTGTTTTCTTTGTGGCAAAAGTTGGTCACTGGGCAAGAAAGTGCCCTTGTGTCTACTGCTTGACAGGATGCTGTGTCAACTGGACATGCAGGACCCATGGGAAGGTGATCACTAAACTTTGCAAGGCAAGATGGTCCTTAAGGTTCCTGCTTCACAGAGGAAACTGTCAAACATTCTACAGGACACAGAGAGAAGTGACTGAGAGTCTCTAGACCTATAGGCTGAAGATGGATGCCCTAACACTGCAGACAAACTTTGGGTGTCTGTCCAGGCAACCAGCTGTCTCTGTCATTCTAAATTTTTGGAATTACTTACAATGCATTTCCTATTTACTTAGGTAATATTATATCCCTCTGGGATCTTTGATGTAGTTGAAGACTAGATAGTTATAATTTTCATTGGTTATGATAAAAGATAAATTAGATAAAAAAAATCTTTAGACTCACAAATACAGGACAGATAGAAAATTTTACTTAATTTTTGCCAAATACAAATAGACTAGATATTGTAACTGTAATTCTTGCTTGATAACTGTTCTATTATATGTAATTTTACTATATTAAAGTTAAAACCTTCCTTTTTATTTAGAAAGAAGATGGGAAATGCTGTAGGATAATACTTTTGTACACTGGTTTAATAAAACACTGATTGACTAGTAGCCAGGCAGGAAGTAGGCAGGGCGAGCAGACTAAAGGAATGCTGGGAAGGGGAAGAGCATAATCAGGAGTCACCAGCCAGACACAGAGGAAGCAAGATGACAAGGCAGAACTGAGAAAAGGTACTAAGCCACATGGTTAAACATGGATAAGAATTATGAGTTAATTTTAGTGTAAAAGCTATTCAGTAATAAGCCTGAGTAGTTATAAATAATAAAAAAAGAAAGAAAAAGATGACTTTCAGGCTGCTAATGTGAACAAATTAATGAAACAGAATGTATTTACTGGGATCTAGAAGGAATGGACTATGAGAGAAAAATGTTCAGTTTTGACATATAGTAAGAATTTCCTTTTTTGGTGAAATGTACTAACAGTCCTGAGAAACTGTAAAAAAAAAAGTATGATAAGTTGTTGAACACATTTTATGAATTACAACTAAATACTGTTTAGGAAGAGGGATATGAAAATTTGATAGATGTATTTATGTTTAAATTAGAGTAGAAGTTTGTGGTATTCTGGTGTAGATTAGGGTGACTAAAACAATGACAAAACATTGCATACATTTCAAGAAACTAGAAGAAAGTATTGCAGCACTTGACCACAGAAGAACTCAAAGTATGTTGGAGAAAGATAAATTTAACCTTATTTAAACATTCCTAAAATTGTGCATGAATCAAAGCATCCTATGGTACATCAATATTGTTTATAAAGTTATGATTTTATACACGAGCTTAAAAAATTAAATTAAATTAGGAATGTATGTACAGTAGCCTTACAAAAATATAGAAATTTAAAACCCTAATGTAGATGAAAAATGCACAATAATTAAAAAGCAGTCAAAATAAAAGAAATATTCAAGAGCTTGTATTACCTTTCACAAGAAATCCTTATTAAGAAAAGGCCATCTCTTACATACATTATCATAAAAGTAAAAAAAAAAGAAAAAAAAGAAAGAAATCAATAAGTTTCTTCAGTCTAGATAGTTTTAAATAATGTTTAAAACCATTATAGAAATTGTGTCTTAATTACTTTGTGAATATTACTATCTTATGGATTGTGATCATACATAAATGTTTACTTTTAATTAGAATGAAATACAATATTACCATCTAGTGAAATGTCACCAAATCTTAACACATAGGAAAATATAATTTGGTCTATCTCAGGATGTTGCTGTACACTGCATAATATACTTTTGTGCTACTTTAATTTATCACTCTTAAAAACATTTTTTCATGAATGAGAATTCCATGAATATTAAAATTTAATATTGCTATGAGAAAAATAATATAAAATGAAGTACTATAACAAAATATTTATATTCTTATGAACAGGCAACCTTGAGTTCTGAATGTTGAATCACATGAACATTTAAGGCATATTAGCAGTAAGCTTATAGCTAAGACAATTTTATTTGTGTAGACTAAATATTTACTACAAAATTGTACCCCAAGTATTATGAAAACATAGTGAGCATACAAATATATTTGTGATTATTTGCCTCCCTTGTTTTATAATTACCCTTTGCAAACAAAGCACTCAGAGAGCAAAACATATCTCAAAGTATCACTGTCCCCAACATGTACAGATAAAACTTAATATTTCATTGAAATGCATAAGAGAAATAACAACGGTATGCGGGACAAGTTCACTTGCTATCTCTCAATAGCTCTTATAATCTTGGGTATGTTTCTTGTATAGCTGAATTTCTAAGCAGTCTTATTAAATAAAAAACATGGAGCCAAATATAGGGGTTAGAGCCTTAGAGATAAGGGAAGTAGTGATAGCCACCAACCAACCTTACCTCTCCAGCTCTATAGCCTCCAAAATGCCACGACCTCCTATCTACTCAAGCATTTATTGCCTTGCTGTTCTGCCCTCTCATTGGCTCTTAGCCCAGCTACCTCACTTCCTTGACACTGCCTGTCTGTACAGACCTCCAGGTCTCTATGTTTGGTACTGGGATTAAAGGTGTGTGTCACCATGCTTGGCTGTTCCCTGGTGTGTCCTTGAACAAACAGAGACCCTGCTTGCCTCATGATTGGATTAAGAGCATGTGCTACCACTGCCTGACTTTTGTGTTAATGGCTTGCTATTTCCTCTGATCTCCAGGCAAACTTTATTTACTAACATACAAATAAAATATCACCACATTCTTGCTCTTAAATGAAGTTACAATTCCACTATGTTTTTGAAAGTGGAAAAATTGAACTTTATTACCACCAGAATATCCAATGTATAGACTTCAATTTAGGTATATTTAATTGTGGGTAATACTAATTTGAAAATATCCAGGAAATATGATACAACCTTGTAACAAATAATTTCTACTATAGAAATACTAGGATTTCTGGATTCCTGTTGATGAAATGTTTAACAACAACTGCCCAATTAAACAATTTTTATTGGTGACCTAGAGATCTAGGCAGTTTTTCAAAACCCACCACCAACTAAAACTGTAGTATCTCCCAAAAGCCAGGAGAGGCAGGCTCCATATTGTTTTAACCTAAAAATTTAATGATAGTTAAGTTTCTTTTCTTTCCCTCTCTAGAAGCCATCTAGGAAGGACCTTATGCTATGATTGTAGCCATCCCAACTACTCTTAAAAAGAGTAAATGAAAATTCTGGCTTCATCACACAATTCTAGTCTTGGTGGACCAAATGTAGGAGTGCCTAGGAGGAACCCAAACGATGAATATCTTTCATGAGCCCATCAAGACATTCTAATGGACATTGATTTGAGCATTTTAAAAATATGCACTATTCTGGCTTCTTCTACCTAAAGTTTATAAGGCTTATAACTCTTGCCTTTACTTCTTCCTCATCTCTCTCTGTAGACATCAGTCAAGGCTTCCTTTCCTCCCTATATCTTGCTATTATACAAATGGAACTAATGTGCATGCTTGAGGTCATGAGACAAATCCACTAGAGGTGTATTTAACTGCTAAAACCAATGACCCCATCGAGTAATATGAAACTATATTTGGTCACAGTTGCAACCCCCTGAGTGGTAGTTGAGATTACCTCCTCAGAAGAGGGGAATGATGAGAGCAGGAAATAGAAACTGAAATGCAGCTTAGGTAAGGACTCAAAAAACAGTTCCAGAAATGTCTTTTGTTCTTTGGCCAGGAATGTCAGAAGCTCTGGTTTCTTATCTCCTAAATAACACTACTTCCTAGAGGCTCTACATGAGTGGAAACTAAAATCCTAATCTAGATATTAAATGCTTCTGATGAACAGTTTTGGAATTTGACTGCCACATTTTCATGGTAGAAATGGTTTTCATCTAATTTCTGGTCATTTCATCTAATTTCTGGTTTCAACTCATCTCCTTAATTGTTTTAGGGTTACCTACTCAAAGAAGGGAATGTTATATTAAAGAATGGAATCTACTTCTAGATTTTGACATGTCCTTTTCTCTTCCATTAGGGGATTAATTCAGTTGAGCATGAAAAGTCCCAGGCTAAGACAACACCCTTTAGGAAAGTGGGACCACCCCTAAAAAGGCATATTCACTTTATGATAATGTAATTTTCCTCCTAATAATACCTCTTCCAGTATATTCCCTATTAGTTATCAAGAGATTTTATAAGAGATGTCTGCCCACCTTTCTGATTCCTGACTCAGAAGTGCATAACGGTTACTTTTTCTCTGTCCTTTTTGTTTGGATGTTGGACAGAATCTGAGTATGTTTTCAAACTCCCTGGTACTTTAAGCTTCCTTACTTTTTTTTCTCCTGAAGCTCCTGTCCCAGCTGTGTGGCTGTATGCTGACATGTGCCTGAACTTCATACCAGCTTATCTCAAATGGCATGTTTTTTTCTTTCTCTTCTCTACTCTCCTCCTGCAGGCACATCTAAGATTGACCATTTCCCTGCCATGTTTTTTGTTTGTTTGATTCTTTTGTTGTTTTCTGTTCATTTTTAACTCTAACAAATTGTCATTGAACCTAAACAATAATAGTTTATATAAGCAGAAACAAGTGCCCAATAAGCATAGTGGGCCTCATTGATAAAGATAAACAAGCCGGAGGAATCGTGAAGTAAATGATTTTCTAAGACAAATAGAAATTAAGAGTTTATAGGTTATCCAATGATAGAAAGCAAAGTTGAAAGAAAATGTTTTTCCTACATGTTTAAATTGGTATGACCACTTGGTAAAACTCTTCAAAAACCTAACAAAATATTAAATCCATTGTATTCTCTGAACTGGGAATTTTCTTTGTCTGAAAGTTACTTTATGTATAAAGTATTAAATGAGCAGGAAGCCTTAAGTATGGGTAATAAGCAGTGTATATTTGAAATACGTGAAATTATGTGTTTTCTACTATTTAAAATTATGTATTTTGCCAATGATTTTTTTGACTCGATAAATGCTAGAATTTGTTTGCATAATATGTCCACATAAAGCCAAATATTATCAGATTCTTACCTCGATTGAAGTAGACCTTTTCCATTAAGAAAACTATTTATACAGTTAGCAAGCTGTCACTCAGTAAAACTCAATTTTTAAATTAAACAGATGGTGATAACAAAGAAATTAATGAAATTATACTTGTTTGCTTTCTGTACTAATTTGCATTTCTAAATTATTCAGTTTATATAGCAGTTGAGCATTAATTGCTTTTAGACAAATGGATATCTCAAAATGAAATGATAAATTGTGATGGGTCATATAAAAGTATCATGATTCATACTGTTAATGAAAGCAATTTAGCATTCTGTACATATATTTTCAACTATGCATTAAGGTGATATGAACAATAATAGTGCCTATTTGCTTCAATTTACCATGTTGCCTTTATTGTACCAAAGAAAGAAAAACATATCTTTACATATATTCAACCAAAATGCCAAAATTTAAAGTTGTACTACAGCCTGAATCACATTCTTATGTGTGGATTCATAATTACAAATATTAATGATGTGAACTTTACTGCTAATCAAATGAACTTTATATTTTAGCACAAATATTGGTTGGATTAAGGCACTTGCAGCATATATTGGAAGCAAAATGTTCGTCATGATATATGGAAATGAAAAAAACATGGTACATATTAACAAAGCATTCAACTGGATAGAAATATTTGCATAATCCAAGGGATGGAAACATACTAAAAATATTTAATTGAAAGAAGTTTACTAGTTGGTGAATATGATTGATAATGTTCATGTGACTATGTATTTTGTCCATAAAAATAGCATATGTGGGGAATATGTGATAGGATACCTCTCTCCTAGGGAACATTAGAAATTTGGACAGTGGCAAGGTATTGCAATTAAATCAATCAGAATTTCATTCCCTCCAAACTTATGTTCAGTTCATATTTTACTCAAAGCATAGAATTTACTGCATTTTGTATGAGCATATACTTTACTAGAGTCAGATTCAAATATCCTTAGAGTGCAGATGATGCTTTTTTGACAAATATATGCCTGAATCAATACATAAATCCCAGGATCATGCCAGAAAGCTCTCTAAACCTCCCATAGTGGCAACCAATATTCTGATTTCCATAACCACATGTTAGTTTAGCTTGCTTTGCAATAACTCTATCTAAACAGAATTTTCTTTTGAGTCCATTTTCTTTTATTGCACTCATCTTACAAATCTAGCTATCTTACTGATATATGGACAGTTATATTTTTGACAGAATGGTGGTTCATCACATCATTATGTCAGAAAGATTTAAAAAAATCTGTTTCAGAATAACTAAGTCAGCACAACAACTGTAAATACAGTCCACAAAATTCTTAGGTACAATTCCAAGTTTGCGTTGTGTCATCATCTTCCATGACTGCTGTGGGATGTTCTGTATGGCAAATGTGTTGCTAATAAAACACTGATTGGCCTGTGGCTAGGCAGGAAGTGTAGGCGGGACTAACAGAGAGAATAAAAAGAACAAGAAGTGGAGGGAGTCTCTGCCAGCCGCCACCAGGACAAGCAGATTGTAAAGATGCCGGTAAGCCACGAGCCATGTGGCAAGGTATAGATTTATAGAAATGGATTGATATAAGATATAAGGACAGTTAGCAAGAAGCCTGCCACGGCCATACAGTTTGTAAGCAATGTAAGTCTCTGTGTTTACTTGGTTGGGTCTGAGTGGCTGTGGGACTGGCAGGTGAAAGAGATTTATCCTGACCATGGGCCAGGCAGGAAAACTCTAGCTACACATGACCACACTGTATCTAGAAAAATAATAAAAGTGGGAGGGGGATTTTGGGGGAGAAGAGGGAAGTTCACAGCAGTGATATTAAGTAACAAATGTAGGCGGGAGATGAGAGTGGGCCATTGGGTTAATATGATCACATAATATGTGTACCATGTTTTACATCACTGTACTTCCCTTCCTTGTGACTAACTCCTCTCTACCTGTTTTCTATTCCATCTCAAATTCATGGATTCTTTTCCTTTAATTAATTTTTACATATGTATGTGTGCATTATATATATATATATATATAATCTGTTGAGATAATATATATATAAACTGTTGAGACCATTTGGTGTTGTGCATATATATATACCAGATAGTTAGATAGATAGATAGATAGATAGATAGATAGATAGATAGATAGATAGATAGATAGATAGATAGATAGATTTTCAGGCTGACCACAGAGCTCATCTCTATGGAAGACTGAGTCTCCTTCACTCAGTAATCCTTAATTGACTGTGGTTGTCCATCAAGAGATGGGGCCCTGTGAAATTTCACTCATCCTCACTGGCATGTCAACTGGTATTATGGTTAAGTTCTTTTTTAGGCACTAGTATAATTGAGAGTTCATTGGTAAACCTTCCCTATCATATAGAGCAGACACAATCTCCTCTTCAAGCAGAGTTCCTGATCCTTTGACTCAAGATATTTCTTTCCTCTCTCCAGTGATATCCATTGAGCTCTAGGTGTTTGGGTTATGTTGTAACTGTATAAATCGGAGTTATATATTTTCATAAGGATAGTGTTAAACAGTGAGTGATTAGTTGTTTGAAAAGGTAACTGGGGGTCAATAACAAATTTTAACATAAAGAAGTACTATAATTGATAATATATCAATAATAAAACTAGAATTCTAATCTAGGGCCTCTTTAACTTTAAATTTAACTTTTTATCTTGAAAATTCTTCCAATCTTCCTCCTTGTCTATTTTGTCTTATTTTGTCAGTTGGAGTCCTGGAGTTCTTGTTTTAATTAGTGTATGCTAATTTCTTCGAAATACATGGAGACTGTCCAAAAAAGAAAGAAAGAAACAAGATACCCTATGAATAGCTATCCCATCAATGTATTTTTAATTTACAAGTTTTAAAACATTTTTTCTTAACAAAAAGTTTCATTAAACTTAATGCAATACATTGAGTTTTGTTTTGTTTTGCCTTTAATTCCTCTCTCTTTTCTTAAGTGTCAGTATTTTCATGAAGGTTCTCAGGAAATGTGCAATGGGATTCTAAAATGTTGAAAGCCTGGGGTAAAACACAATCTAAGCAGTAACAAAACTGAGAAGTCCTGGGGAATAGTAGTTTCCAGTTCAGATTGTTTTCTCTACTGTAGTTAAGAAAAACTTAAATATATTGATTTTTTAAGAGACAGTCTTGTCAGCTTCTGGGTAAAGTTTAACAAAAGAAGTTATGTCTTATTGTATTATAAAAGAGGAATTTAAGAAAAAGCAAATTCTTGATAAATATCACAATTTGTTCATTCCTCAATTTGGACTTGCAAGTATTCTGGGAAATAATCTATTAAAAGTTTCTATTTAAATTTTATTTGAGAATTAGAGTGAAATAATACATTTATGAAGCCATCATGTACTGAAACCACCTCTATGACAAATACATGCCACAGTAACATTTCATATCCTTCAGGAATATTCTATAAGTAACACTTCATATCCTTCAGTAATTTTTTGTAGTCAAAGTGAAAGTAAATAAATGATCATTTAGGCACAGCAGGGAAGGAGTATACATTGTGGCTAATAAAGCAGAAAATGTGATTTGTGTTAATTCAAGTTATTATATGTGGAAATGATTGAAGAAGTTTTGGATCCTCTTAAGCTCGTATAATTTGAAAGGAAAATTCTCTAAAAATGAAACATGTCTCTTAGGAGGTTTCTGCCACCTCTGGTTCTCACAATCTTTCCATTCTATCTTCTCCATAGATGCCCTGAACCTTGAGGGGAGGAGTGGGATCACAACATTCCATGTAGACTTGAACATTTTTACACATTGTTCAGTTGTTGGCCTCTGGAAATTACTTTATTCTGCAAGGAGAATCTCTTCTGAAGAGGGTTGAGGAATGAATTTACCTAGGCATATAGCAATATATTTGTCAGCAGTTGTCAATTTAGTAGAATACTAGTCAGAAAATCAGTTTTCATGAGTGGAGTGACACTGGGGATCCTAACCACACTCCAGGCCAGTCCTCATGATCAGGAGGAGTTGGCTAGCACAAATTGCACTCCCTACTTTGTTGGGCTTTTGCTTGCTTCATCTTGGTTTGGCTTTGTTTTATTTGTTTGTTGGATTTTTTTAAAGAGAGAGAGAACAAGAAGTTGAGTGGGTAAGGAGGGAGGCACATTTCTGAGAGAAGTTGAGGGAGGGGAAGTACGATCAAAATATATTATATGAGAACTAAAAATAAATAAAGTAAAAGTAAAATAAATACGTTTCACATTGGAATTTCACAATTGCTTTTAATAAAATATGATTTTTGTTCATTTTGTGAAGGTATATTTCTTTTTGAATCAGAAAATGGTATCATTTTCTATTTGGTTTCTGAACTCTTACAGAGTGAATACATAAAATACTCACTAAAATGAATTTTCCCTGTAATTTTTGTGAAGGATATAGTATCTCTCATTCATGAGGTACCTTATGATAAAAGATGAATAGAACAATTTAGAAAATAAGAACTTAGAAAGGATAGATAACCTGGAAAGGCTGAGATGATGAATAGTTTCCTATCATTATTTCCTTACATACAAAAGAAGAAATATCACTGGAGAAAAGTATAGTAGGGAAACAGAAGACACATGTTTAATAGTACATATAAGAATTAATGTCAAGAAGTACATTTGGAAACAATATAGTGAGTTATTGAATTCATTGAAAAGATGATTCATTTTTAACTTTCCAGTATAATCTTATTTTTCACTCAGGTTAGCTATCTTCCTAAGTTCCCACTTTCTAAATTGATCTATTCATCTTTTATAATAAAGTACTCATTCACTCAAGTGTTTTCAAAAATGATATGTTGTAATTATTCCATTTTTGCTCCTTTTAAGCTTTTCTTACAATAATGGCATATCCTTATAAAGAGTATTAGAAATCTACAAACATTCATCATATTAAAAGAGAAGAATCAGGTCTTAGGATCTTTAAATATTCATCATAACATTATTGCTATCACAGCTTTTCACTTTATGGACTTCATTAAGGTTTCATTGTGTCCTTCCACTAAAATGGTATGTTTCTATAGCACAACATGTTCTGAAGCTACTGAGTCTATTTTAACTCGAAATAAAAAATTAGGAAAGAAAAGACACATAATGTGTAAAAGTAAAATATCCATGTTAGTGGTAGTTCCAAAGCAGCTACCAAGACAATTACCCAAAATGTTGTTAGCCAATGTGAAAGAAATATTATACATGTAATATTAACATGTATTCATGTATTTCCTTTCTTGGAAATATATATATATATATATTGCCCAATATATTACTGAATATTTATATGAACAAACTTATTATGTATAAATTATAGTGCCTTATATATTCCTCAAACACATTTCTAACTTAGTAAATGCTGGCAGTAAAAATTATAGATTCTTAACAATCTATATGTAAATGCATAACAACTAAAATCTTAAACATGATCTTCACTGTATATCACTCTATTGTTAAAATTACATATCAGTTAAAAAAAAAACTTTTCTCTTCTCCCAGAAACTTGAACTAAACAAGAAAAGAATCCATGACAAAATTTGAATGGATAAATCAACGTTAAAACCACTTTTATATAACATAAAAGTAAAACTTATCAGTCATACTTCTTTAACAGCAATTTTTAGAAAATGCTTATCATAAAAGATGCTCTGCAAGAATATTATGAATCATTGGCTATGTTACTAATTATATGGGAAATAAACTGTTAAATCATCAAAATAGCAGTTGTCAGATGATGAGAGATTAAAATTAACATACATGTATTTTCAAAGTACAGGCACTTGAGATATAAAGCATTATAAAATGTAACAGAATCAGTATGAAATATTAAGAAAAATGTCTTAAACTTCCAAGTTTATTACACCACACAGTCAAGAAATAATTAAAGGAAGTTCTTGCTAAAGCATGACTAATTATAAATTTCAAGCAACTTATAAATCAAGAGATAAATATAGATACCCATTACCTCAAGTACATATAGCACACGCTTCATTTGATTTTTCACATGGCACTACTTAATCTAATCTCTAAGGGACTTTCTAAGATGCATGAATAAACACATACATAGTTCTTTCAACTGAGAAATCATGGAAAATATGTGCAGTCTTCTACGTTTACATCCCAAGCAATATTAAATTTTAACATAGTATTTTAGAGGACTAAGTCCCATTTTTAGGGCCTGAAGTTTTCAAATGCAAACTTTAGTTCTTATTTCATTTTGTCTGTGTGTGGTGGTTGTATGTGTGCTATTTATATGTTTGGTGCATGCCTTTGACTGCACATGTCCCTATGCACCCACATTTCTAGGTCAGAGCAGGATATCAGGGGTCTTCCTCTATTACTCTTGATGTTGGAGCTTTGAGACCAGGTTTCTCCCTTTACTGGAAGCTCTCCATTGTGGTTATGCAGGCTGCTCAGCAAGCTCTATGTATCTATCATCTCCACCTCCTAATGCAAAGGTAATCGTCACTCAGAGCCATGCCCAGTCTTTAAAACAGGTGTTGGGGACTTGAGCTCAGGTTCTCAGGTTTGTAGAGCAAGCACTGTTATTCACTGAACCATTTTCTCAGGACCTTGTTTTGGTTTTCAACTCCAGCAGCTTTCTTTTTTTAATGAACAGAAATTTCAAGTCTGACAGAAGAGGACCACTTATAGATGTTTAAGGATTTCAATGAGGAGTAGGTTCATTCTTTCATCTATTTCTGCCAACATAAGCAAATGATGTTCATCCACATCATTGCAAAGGTATATGCAACAAAGAAGAAACAAAATCTGATGATTTTACTATGTCTCATTTATATAGTGTTTTTTTAGTGTAGTGTTTCTAACAAGATAATTTCTCAGTACTTTCAAAGAGTAATAAATTCTGAGAAAAAAATTGCAATGTGATAGAAGAGGTAAAAGATGATTTTGCTTTGGATGGTATAATAAAATTTGCTATATGTGACCAGGTTCAAAAAGGGTAGATAAGTAAAACGCTACAAAAAATCATCCTTGTAGATATGAGGGATACAGTCTGCTTGAGAGAAGGAAGAGGGGAGTGGAGGAAGTCCTGAGTTAATTACTAAGGAGCAGATGAAGTCCTGAGTGAATGTGTATTGTTGACATGAGCACTGCCATGTCGAGCTTCCCATACCTCGGACCCATGAGGATCGCAAAGTCTCCTCCTTGTCTGAGTAAGAATGTTGATGAGTGACTGACTAGTGTACCTAGAAAATATAATAAACCACCTCCGCTTCTTCCTCCCAGATGACTGCAACCAGAAACTGCTCCCCTATAGAGACCTCCCACTGAGAATAGCTGAACTTGCCTTGTCATTCAGCTGTATACAAGAAGTAAACCTCTCTCAATTCAGATGTATAAAATAAACAAGTTCAGGCCACAGAATCAACTAATCATGCCTCATAGGGGTTCACAGAGACTGAAACAGCAGTTGAGGAGCCCACATGCGACTGCACTGGGTCCTCTGCATAAATATTGTAGTTGATTAGCTTGGAGTTTATGTAGACCTCCTAATAATAGAAGTGAAGTTGTCTCTGACTATTTTTGCCTGCTGTCTGTCCTGGGCCCCCTTTCCTCCTACTGAGTTGCCTTGTCCAGCCTTGATACAAGGGTATGTGCCTAGTTTTATTGAATCTCATTATGCCATGCTTGATTGATACACCAGGGAGACCTGCTATTTCCTGAAGGGAAACTGAGGAGCAGTGGATCTGGGGAAGAGGGGATGTGAGAGGGAGACTGGCAGGAAGGGAGGGAGGGAAGGCTGAAGTCAGGGTATATTATATGAGAGAGAAAAATAAAGTGAAAAAGGAAAATGAATTCAGTTTTCAGACTTCTGCTGGTGTCTCCATCAAGATTATGGCCAAACTGATCCCAGATTTTCTGTACAAGTGTCTGTATGTATGTCTTTTCTACTTCTCTAGTTGCCTGAGTTAGGTTAGTTTCTAAGATGTGCATGTTACAACAAGAAATAGACCCAGAATAGTTGTTAGACACAACATAAAACAACACAACACCACACACACACACACACACACACACACTTCAACACACTTTTGCTAGATAACACTAATGTAAGAATGACATTAAAATATATGTCTGAATTGGTTAAGCATATACTTTTCCTAAAACTTAATTCATATAATAATAACTTTTTTGAAATTATGTACCAGTAAATATGATAGGTTGCATGGAAAGGAGAATTTTCAAATATGATTATGTTAAGAATGTGGAGAGAGAGATTTAGATAATCTTGTTGAACACAATAGAAACTAAATGCCTTTCTATGTAGGAAGTACATGAAGAGAAAAAAGAGAAAATGTAAGAACAACATTGTAAAGTATAGTGGCATTGTTGATTATGAAGGTGGAGGAAGAGTATATGAGCCAAGAAATGCATGAGGCTTCAGAAACAAAAAAGGGATTTGACCCCATTTACTTCTTGATTTTAGACCTATAAATCCCATTTTGAATATTAGTTCTCCTGAAAAATATCAATAATTGTTACCTTATTTTTAAACAACTAAATTTGTAGCAATTTATTATTGTAGCCATAGATAAGGGATACAGTGTTGTGGATATCGTTCTGTATAAATAAAATACTGATTGGCCAGTGGCCAGGCAGGAAGTATAGGCAGGACAAGGAGAGAGGAGAATTCTGGGAAGTGGAAGGCTGAGAAAGGGAGATACTGCCAGCCACTGCCATGACAAGCAGCATGTGAAGATGCTGGTAAGCCACGAGCCATGTGTCAAGGTATAGATTTATAGAAACGGGTTAATTTAAGATATAAGAAGAGTTAGCAAGAAGCCTGCCACGGCCATACAGTTTATAAATAATATAAGCGTCTGTGTATTTATTTTATAAGTGGGCTGTCAGACTGCCGGGGCTTGATGGGACCCAGAGAGAAAACTCCAGCTACAATACAGTGTGAAACATTTCACATTACATTATTATCTAAGTGTAAATACTATCCTGGTTATATGTCAGGATTTCTTTCTTGCTATTTATTTTTGAAACATCTTACTGCATTTTAAGTTTTATTTATCTTGTGTGAGTGCATGCTTATGTCTGTACACATATGAGCCATGGCACATGTGGAGGTTCTTAGGAATCAGTTGGATTCTATTTTTCTACCATATAGGTCGTGGGGATCAAACACAACTCATCAGACTTGGTGATAAGTAGATTAACTGCTGAAATGCCTCACATGCCCCTTGCTTTTATTTTTCTTTAAAGTTTGTTTTGTAAGCATTATCTAAAACACATTGTTTAGTTTACCTGTTTTAACATTTCCTGTAAATCATTTTAGCTATGAACTTCTAATTCTATCTGTACCTTGCAATTGAAAATATAATACTAATTTTTTTAATTTCCTATAGCAAATATTTTCCATGTCATATTGTAGTTGTATGATTTAACATATTTCTATATCCTCTATAGTTTCTTTTTTATTGAAAGTCCATAGAATATATTCTAATCATGTTTTCTCCTTTCCCTTGTCCTTCCAGATCATCCCTGTCCATCCAACTCCATGCCTTATTGCCTTCTTTTTCTCTCTCTTTAGAAAACAAACAGGCAAATAAAAGAAACCAGAATTTTTAAAAAGACACTGAAAAAGCCCAAGAAACACACACACACACACACACACACACACACACACCACATAAAAACACAAAATTAAAAACCATAATATACAAGCAAAAGACAAGATTTAAAAAATGCCCAAAGCAATATGATACATACACATACAGAATAAAATATCTGCAAATACATCAGTGAGTTTGTTTTGTTTTGACCATCTACTGCTGGATCTGCATCATGCCCTTAAGTGTGGTTTATATACCCAGTGATACTCCATTGCAGAAACCTAAGTTTTCCTTTGCAAGAAGTTGTCAATTTCATATAACTTCTTGTTTAAGGATGAGAAAAGTGTCAACTTTCCCCTCCTAGCACTAGGACCTTGTCTGATTTGAAACTTGGCAGGCCTTGTGCATGTTTCTACAGCCTCTGAGTTTACATATGCATTAGTTCTCCTGTGTCTGGAAAACAGTGTTTCACCAAACAACTTAGGATATTGCCAAGACCATTGGTTGTTCTCCACAAACTGATGGTAAGGCCTTATTCCTGGAGACAAAACCCATAGCACTCACTGAACATGGGGAAGTTGAGATTCTGTCTACCTAGAGCCTTCACCCGTACTGACTAGTGTCTGTAGTACTGTACGGTACTCTGCACAGTACCAGAGGAGAAAAGGAAGTACTAACCCGACCACAAACCCTCAATCTCCGGTAGTGATCTGCCTGCATGATACACTGAAGTAGTAGTTGTGCAAATAACCAATCACTATCTGATTGGATGGGAAGCCCACTTTCATCTCACTCCGTGAGTGGAAACCCTTGCCTCACACTGCTAAAGTGGTCACGAACCTGAGACTACAGAGACCATGGGCCTAGGAGAAACAAAATACTATTATTCTGTTAAAGGAACACAGAAATAAAATGATTACTAACAACAATCCGCTGTACTCAGATAATGTCTGTCTCAGCTATCATCAGAAAAGTTTCCTCTTGCAGAAGGTGGGAACAAATACAGAGAACCACAACTGGAGAATGTGCAGAGTGTGAGAGACCTTGGAACACTCAGTCCTAAATGGAATTACTACATCAATACATTCCCCCCAGGGCTCAGGGAGGTATGGAGGAAGAGGAATGACTGTAAGAGCCAGAGGAGATAGATGGCATCCTCTGTACTTTCTATAAGTGTGTAGTTCAGTTCTATATTTATTTTATATAATATAGTAAGATGTTTAAAAATTAATATTCCAGTCTCAATAAATCTTGGTACATTATCAATTCTGTAGTGCTATATTGTTTTAAATATGTGAAAAGAAATGAGAGATTAATCTAAATATAAAAATTGTGAACTAAATGAAATATAAGTTATGGAAGTTGTTTCACTGAAAAGTATTTCATGAATCTTTGAATGTGGTATGTTTCAAATGTCCTGGTTTCCTAGATGTCAAGAGTCAAGCCAGCATAAATGACCAAAGCATATAATTTTACTGAGAAAAATTCTTTCTTCTATATCTCAGTTTTATAATAAACATCAATGTGCAAATGAATTTTCATAATAAATTAGGCAAGTACAATTTGATAATGTGTTCATTTGTGGAATTTGAGGTCAATATATCTATATGTTCTTTTTAAGATTTATTTATTATTATATATACAGTATTTTGCCTGCATGTATGCCTGCAGGCAAGAAAAGGGCAACAGATCTCATTATGGACAGTAGTGAGCCACCATGTGGTTGCTTAGAATTGAACTCAGGACTTCTGGAAGAACAGCCAGTGGTCTTAACCACTGAGCCATCTCTCTAGCCCCTGTATCTAAATATTCTTACTTTGATGATTACAAAATAAATATTCCAATAATTATATTGTACTGGAAGTATAAATTAAGATGATCAGAAAATTTACTTTTTCATTTAGAAACTGTTTTTGGTAAAGTCTGTTAACTTCTCTTGATCTCAGGGTTTTTTGTTTGTTTGTTTGTTTTGTCTATAAAATTATGGCAAGGATGCCAGAAACTATTTGAAAATATGCATAGGAAAAGACTTTACTTTAAGGTTTAATAATGTGAAAACTGAAAAGCAAACAATTATTCACAATGTATATGACAAAATAAGAATATGTATATAAGTATATGACAGTGCTAGAACATTGCATATAAAGCATGCAAAATTGTGGGCACTCAGATAAGTTCTTACTATTGTAATAAGAGAATGAACTTGTTTAATGTTCAAGGTGTAGCAACAAGAAAACCTTACATGGGAACCACTAAAGTCAAAAAAGAATGAAAGAGAGAGAGAGAGAGAGAGAGAAAGAAAAGAAAGAAAGAAAGAAAGAAAGAAAGAAAGAAAGAAAGAAAGAAAGAAAGAAAGAAAGAAAGAAAGAAAGAAAGAAAGAAAAAAAAGGAAGTAAATTTAAGGTGCAAGAATGTAATCCTGATAAAAGTTTTAAATGGGATAAATTGGAATGATGAAAATTAGGAAAATCACAAAATAGAGAAGAGACAATTCTAACAAAAGTAAGGCAGAACTTTCTGAATTAAAATGTCTATTAACTGATGAATTTCTAATGAAAACATAATACATTTACACAATGAAATTATATTCAATTAAAACATGAAATAATTATATTTTCAGGTAAATGGATGAAACTAGAATGAAACACTCAATTTAGTTAACTAATTTAAGATTTTTAAAAGTAGCTTTTAAAAGGTTATATAATTAATAAATTTCCAGAAAGCTCTGAAGACAATTTGACACCTGAACTCAGGTTCTTTGCCAATGTATTACAATTTATACACACTAATATTCAAACTCTAAAGGGAAAAAGAGTAAACTGTCTATATTGTTTTCAACTAACATTTTAACCAAATATGCTAGGTAGTTTTTTATATTCTCTGAGATTAAAAACAATGAAAAACTAAAACAAATCATTATGTATGGTCACAATTTGGAAGACACTTTACTACTGTATATATATATATATATATATATATATATGTGTGTGTGTGTGTGTGTGTGTGTGTGTGTGTGTGTGTGTGTGTGTGTTTGTGCATGCGTGCCCTATGAGTAATACTTGAAAGAGACAATTTAAAAGAAAGAAAGGGTTATTATTCCTCATAATTCCACAGATTGCAGACCATGGCCATCTGCCCTGTAACTTCTCAGCCTGTGATAAAACTGACCATCATGGTGGAAGATCAGGGTAGAATACAACTGCTCATTTCATAAATAATCAGGAAACAAAGATTCAGAGAGAAGAGAGTCCAGGAAAATATAGGGCCACTAAGGGCATCTCTACCAAAAGCTACTTTATGAGACTAAACCCAGGCTCTAAGTTAGAGCCTCCTGATCCATTCAACTATTAATGAGTACAACTACCAACTTAGGACCATGCCTTCAGCACATGAACTTTTACATTACATAGAAAGTAACCATTTCATTTTGCCAATAATAATAAAAAAAAAAACATGGTCTTTGAAATTCTTGGAAAGTAGGAATAAATGTGTACTAACTAATGCACCGTTAGTTTTCCTGATTTCCATTGACTTTAGAATTAAGGATTAATAAGTATTGTTCAGCTTTCTCTGGGCCCACATTAGAACACTAAAATGTTGTTGGTTGTTTTTGCTCTTTTGGGGGGCCTGCCACCCAGCTCCGAAATAAATCACACATGGAGTCTTATTCTTACTTATAAATGTCAGGCCTTAATTTGGCTTGTTTCTTAACAGCATTTCTTAACTTTAAATTATCCCATGTACATTTGCATCTGGACTTTGACCTTTCTCTTAGTGCTGTAGATCTTATTTTCACTCGTACTCTGTGGCTGGCTGTGTAGCTGGGTGGCTGGGCAGCTGGCTCCTGAAGTTCTTCTCCTACCTCTCTCATTCCTTTATCTTTCTTCCTTTCTGCTTCTTAATCCCTCCTTTTCTCCTATTTATTCTCTCTGCCCGCCAGCCTTACCTATCCTTTCTCCTGCCTCACTATTAGTCTTTCAGCTCTTTATTAGACCATCAGGTATTTTAGACAGGCCAAGTAACGCAGCTTCACACAGCTAAACAAATGCAACATAAAAGAATGCAACACATTTTTGTATTATTAAAAAATGTTCCACAGTATAAACAAATGTAACACAACTTAATATTCTACAATATTATTTTAATTGAGATAAGCAAATGAGTTGACAAAATTAGAGCTATAGATAATTGATGGATATTGAAAACAATAAAAAATAGGTAAAAGAAAATGATAGGCTTCACACCAAAGTTCAAAAGAAATGCAATCAAGAGGCTGGAGAGATAGCTCAGTGGTTAAGATGACTGGCTGTCCTTCCAGAGGAATGGAGCTCAAGTCCTAGCTCCCATTATCAGGCAGCTCACAACTGTCAATAATTGAAGTACTAGGAAATCTGACATCTCTGGCCTTCTTAAGCATCTGCACAGACCCACAATTCAGAAACATACACCTAATTAAAAAAATACTTATTTTAAAAGGCAATCAAAATAGTATTTACTTAAGCAGCTAACACTTAACCCAAATTAGCGTTAAAGAGTTATCTATTGAGAGTCACTGGTAGCAAAAGTCCATGAGAATATACAGCAGTGACAACTAGAGTTCAGAAGGTCAAACTATCAGAACTAAGGGCTCTGTTAGAGGAAACCATCATGAAAGGCATTATAGAATTACTGCCTTTTGAATGAATTGGCTATCTCTTATTGTAAACTTCTTGTGCAATAACAGCTATGATTCTCCCCATTTACCATGCATTTGCATGTTATGTGTACATGTAATCTCATGATTGCATGCCAATCTTAGGCACAACCTTCTCTATACATTTAGGGTAATTGGATAACTGTCCCTAGCTGTGTTTATTTTTCATTAACACATATCTGGCCAGGGGCATTCTGCGGACAAAAGTATTTCAGCAAAGATGCCTTTTTCCAAGGACAAATGCAGAGAAATAAACGTTAGCTCATCTCATCCACAGATATAGAAAATAACCACTAACAATTAAATCTTCAATTCCTTACCTTCACCCCGGGTTATTTACACAAGACCCTTACTTAAGAGATTTACTGCTCACATCCCTGGGATGATGTTTTAGCCATTTGATAGTTACTGAGTTAAGTCAGTTACTTCCACTGACCCAAGGAGTTTGCCTACAAGGTCAAGCAGGTGACAGGTGCCAAGCTTCTTTCTTGTGCAAATTAAGTTTTAATTCCTCCTCAACCAGGTGCTATTCCTACATTTTCACCTCAGCAATTACTCTGAGTGAAAGTGCTTTTACTAACCAAATGCTACATATCCTGACAGAGGTTGCTTAGCCACCTAGCATATGTCCCCCTCCCTACCAAAAAGCAGCTACAGCAGGGACAAGCAGGAAAAGTGGCGCCAAAGATAGTTTACATTCTTGTGACTTATTGACCCCTAACATTCTACCTAGCCATTTCCAGATTATACTTTGAGCACATAAATTCTCTAATTGATCTTAGCCTTTAGTTGACCCTACCAGAGAACTCCCCATTAGTCACTCTCCCTTTTTGGTTGTAATTGGAAACTGACAATTATTGCTTTATGTGTGGATCCTTATCACCTCTCTCTGACCCTGAAAACTTCAAGCCTCACATTGCTTTGCCAAAGAATTACTGCATATGTATATATACTGGTTCTCTGAGAGAACGAGAGTAGAAATGATTGAGAAGAACAAAGATGAGGACGGAGATGGAAAGAACTAGGTAGAATGATGAGAGAAGAGCAGAAGTGACTGAGAGCAGGAGGGATTGAAATGAACTAAGTAAGAGAGCAGAAAAGAAACTGTACAGATAGAATCGCCATAGAAGAATAAAGTGAATGGACTAATGAACTCGGTGTGCTTAGATTCATTTGATATCCCTCAGATTAGAATCCTCAGCTGGTTGCTAGACTCTTCCATGGACCCTAGGAGCAAACAATATAGGCTGGACTTACTATTGTCTGCGTTAGTTATTGTAAAGCCATTCTATATTTTTGTTTGTTTGTTTTTCTTTTTTCGAGACAGGGTTTCTCTGGGTAGCTTTGCGCCTTTTCTGGAACTCACTCTGTAGCCCAGGTTGACCTGAAACTCACAAAGATCCACCTGGCTCTGCCTCCCAAGTGCTGGGATTAAAGGCGTGCGCCACCACTGCCAGGCCATTCTATATTTTTTAAATATAATCTTACTAGTAAAACATCTTTTGGTTTTAACTAAATGATGAAAAATTCAATAAACTCAATATTTGTACATTCAATGGATAAACTGCTTTTAAGGTAGATTTGCTAATCTTATTAAATTGAGACAATGGTCAGAGAGTTCACTTAGTTAATGAGTGGTGAAAAAACATAAAAATAAATAATAAGATTCAATTTTCCACTGTGTGGAAGTAATCTGTCTCATAAATCTAATGGGAAAGATAAATGATTCACCCAGGTAAATTTTAAAACATTTAGAGCAATAATGACTTGCTGAGATTAAAATATTCATTATCGTCTAGCACATGTTGTCTTTAATACAAGTACAAGAACTTGAATATTATTAAAGCTTAAACAAATTCAAATGTGACAAACACAAGATTAAACATGGCACATAATGAGTTTGAAAAGCTAATTAGGTCTTCTTGGTCCATTTTATAACTAACAGAGAATAGGAGTAATGTCAATTAAATAAACCATTTAACTAAACCAATGATCTAATGCTCTTAAATCTTTCCATTTTTGTCTATAGGCATTCTCAATAGATACTTGAAAAAGTAATATATTTTTGACTGTATATTGTGAGAGCTTTAAAATGAATAATTTTGACCGTTTGGTGTAGATGAATTTCTAAACAGTCTTATTAAATAAGAAACACAGAGCCAAATACAGAGGTAATAGCCTAAGAGATCAGAGCAAACAGCCATGACTAGCCTTAGCTTACCACCGCAGTAGCTTCCTCAGAGAGAGCTTCTTCCTGTCTAAACTGAGCTTTTATTGCCTTCCTGTTCTGCCTTCTCTTTGGCTCTAAGCCCAGCCACATGACTTCCTTGTCACTGCCTGTGTATACAGACCTCCAGGTTTCTATGGTTGGTAATGGGATTAAAGACTCGTGTCACCACGCTTGGCTGTGTCCTTGACCACAGAGAGACTCTGCCTGCCATGTGATTGGATTAAGGGCATAGACTACCACCACCTGACTTCTGTTTATGGCTCGCTGAACTCTGATCTCCAGGCAAACTTTATTTATTAACATACAAATAAAATATCACATTTCAGCACAAATAAAGTATTACCATATTTCCCCTTTTTATTCTAAAAAAAGTTATAACTAATATAAGAAAAACTATATACAATAAGTACAATAACTATGTACAATATATACAAGCAATAAATGCCTCAACAATGTCTAGTCCATTTGCATTTGACCAACTCAGAAAAAATATTCCATTATCTATCCTATTTTGGTAAGTCCAAAATGTACTTGATTCACTTT
>CABHPQ010113913.1:29434-70688 GCA_902168405.1 Peromyscus aztecus
GGATTTTAAATTCTGGAAATTGTTGGTGTTTTTGGAATTCAGCTGTCATTCTTCTTGTCTTGTGGGTGGCTTCTTCTCAGCATCCCATTCTTCTCTGCATCCCCTGCTTCTTGGTTTGTGGGTGGCTTCATCTCCTTTATTAAATGCCAGTCTACCATTGAGAGGTTAGTCTCTGTCAGCCTCTTTCAAGAGGCTTTTTCAAGAATAACTGTTTCAGCTATTGTTCCACTGCACACCAGAAGCCATCGGTCCACTGCCTATTTAGTTGCCGTCGAAGAAAGGGGCACTGTACCTTTTCCGGATTGCAAAGGTCACTTCAGAGATGGTGCAATATTGTCCTGGCCTCAGAGGATGCCTGTTGCTAAAACCACAACCACACTTGTCTTGCCAAGAATCGGTAGTCCTTGTTTTGTGTCCTGTCTGTCCATTTTGTTCTGTTTGTCAGCAGTCGATGCGAGGACACTTTGTTGTCCAGTGACTAACTTTTGCCACAATGAAAGTTAACTCCATATGCAGTTTCTTCAATGCCCATATTTTCTCTGTATTAGATAGGTGCTGCCAAGAACCAACATGTCTCACAGTCATAAAAAAAAAGAAAAATATCTAAGTTATTAAAACATTTTAGTTGGGCAGTGGTGGCACATGCCTTTAATCCCAGCATTCAGGAGTTAGAGGCAGGCAGATCTCTGTGAATTTGAGTCCACCCTGGGCTACAGAGTGAGTTCCAGGAAAGGCACCAAAACTACACAGAGAAACCCTGTCTAGGAAAACAAAAAAAAAAACAAAAAAAAAGAAAAGAAAAGAAAAGAAAAAAAACATTTTAAATGCCATATTCTGTAGATTTCTGAGGGGTTTGAACATGACCTGTATATCTAAAATATATCTCTGCTTAGCCTTGAAAACATACCTAATATGACTACAAGTTCAATTGTAATGTCTAACTACTAACTTTCATTTCTTTATATCCTAATAGTTGGTAATAATAACATTCAAGGATTAGCAAATTGAATTACATTGTTAAATGAACTGTATAAGTACAATATCCTGAACAAGATCAGAAAAATAAGTACAGCATTTTCTAACAATATCAATCTCAGTATATATAATTTGTATACAATATATAAAAATCCAATCCAATGTAAGGTATTTAAAACTAGTAATTATCTTTTAAAAGTAGATTCAATAATCTATCTTTTTATCTAACGTATCTATATCTTCACTTTACTTTTCAGAGTAGATTCAATAATCTACCCTCTATTATATCATTTCTGTATATCTTTTTTTCAAACAATAACCTTAAATCTAATCTCTTTCACTTAGCCCTTTTCCTAACCATTAACAACTTGTAATGAATCCTCCTAAGCAATGAAGATTATCCCAGACCCAAAACCCATTGAAAGACCAAAAACCACCCACCCCACACCACCTCTTTGGGAATGTGAGCGCTGTGCTCTTAAAACTGCTTCCTGCTGGTTTTGGGCAAAGGCATCTTTATTCTGAAAAGAAAAATTTTGGGTTAATTGTCAAGTTCTAGGAAAGGTAGATATATCTCTGCATAATGCTAAAGTTCAGGGCTTATCTCAAGTCCTTGTTCAAGTAGACTGTGAAACTGGATCATCTCAGCTAGTCATCTCAAAATTGTTCTGGGCAGTTTGTAGTCCAAAGCTGATCTGTGGGTGATGTTTGTTAGCTTAGTGGTATTATTATTGTCCACGTGGAATTGTTGTTGTGGGGCCCCATCATCTTTCTGGAGATTTCAAATTCGATGTTAGGCCTGGTTGTGATTCCCTGCAGAAAACTGATGGAGACTCGAACACAAAAATATGTATAGGCAGCTAATTGAAGCCTTTTTTTCTAGAATTAGTTAGTACTCTATATGACCATTAATATAACAAAAATTTAATATATATTAACCTTATAAATTTTGATATAAAATTTATACCTTAAGAAAAGTTTAAAGAATCAAAATAGAATCAAAGAACTGAGATTAGTAGCAATAGAATAGTCCCTTAATTTTTTTGTTTTCTTCTGTCCCATATCAGAAGATGGCTTTTTCCTCTTTCATGATACAGAGATTTTGCATATTTCTTTTAACAACATGCTTAGGTTTAAAGAAAGAGAGAGCCATTCTCCGACTCCAAAGCCAGATTAATTTTTAATTGAACTGGGAATACAGGAAGACCGTTTGTATTAAGTGTCTTTAGAGAAGAACAGAAACAAACATTTAAGAAGACTTGTGAAATTTTATAGATGATATACCAGTAGGCCAATTTACTCCTTTTCTTGGGACATTTTTTCTAGATGATTTTTCCTTTTTGTTCAGATGTCTCATTTGTCCAGTGTTCTTCAGATTCCTTAGCCTTCATTCTCCTGAAAAACAAAAACAAAAATCTTTCCCCAAGATTTAGACATTCTATTTTCCTTATAATATATACTGCTTTGCTATGTTATATAAATGATTTGCTGTATACTATGGTACATATATTTTATACGTATATATATACATTATATACTTCATTGTATACATAATAAAATTTGATGAATATAAATTATATTTTGCACATTATACATATTTTATTTCTCTTTTATTTAAATATAGGCTATGAACCAGGAACTACATGCTTGGTAGGAAAAGAGCTTAAATAGGTCATGAACAAATAAACCAAATATGAATTACTTAAGAAATATCCTGATGAATAATTATCTTTTAACTTTTTATGATCTCAGGTAAAGATGGTTATGTTTTATATTAACAGGAAAATTTACAGAATTTCTTTCTTTTTTTTTTTTTGGTTTTTTGAGACAGGGTTTCTCTGTGTAGCTTTGTGCCTTTCCTGGAACTCGCTTAGGAGACCAGGCTGGCCTCGAACTCACAGAGATCCGCCTGCCTCTGCCTTACAGAATTTCTTAAAAACACTTAATGGTACTTGAATCATTTCAATATTTAGAAGAAATGAATTCTATCTTTATAAAGGCAAACAATTGCATAAGTTAAATTTAAAATAATACTATAAGACCAAATCTAAATGATAGATTTTTGTACTCATTGATAAATGGATTTCACTTAAATTTTCTTTATAACTGAATGAAGCAGTTAGTTAGTATATGGTTTAAGTGAATACCAATACCTATGCTTAAAAACTCCAGCTGACCTTGCTCACTGAAATCAAATGATGAGTACAGTCCTTCTTGAACTCTTATGGTAGTTTCTTTTCTCACCACAAATCCTTCATTAGCTAGCACTCACTGCCTTGACTGGGAACCTACAAAAACAGAAATCTCTTCTTCAGCAAAACTTGTGACTTCAAGGATGTTTTCCTTTTGCAAGGGATTCTGTATTAAATTGTATACCAAACTATAATGCTTCCAAACCATATTCTCTTTGAAACTGCTTTTCTTATCTTGAGAATGTCATACATATATACAATGAAATGTGATCATATAGGCCTCTCATTTTCCTGCTCAACCTCCACCCAAATCCTTCTCACTATTTCCTTTCCCAGTGTCATATTGTTCTTGTTTGTGATAACTCACTAAATCTAGTTAGTGCTGCCCATTTGTGCATGGGTGTGGAGCCATCCAATGGAGCATGGTTAAACTGGTATGAGATCCAATTTGTCAGTTGTTGGTCTTATTTCCTGCACTACAAGAGTTCAATTCCAAAAATCTTACTCCTATGAGTTGCAGTCTACTTCCCACTTTTTCTTCTAGCACAGCAGTTCTCAACCTTCCTAATGCTGCCACCTTTTAATATAGTTCCTCATGTTGTGGTGACCCCCCAACCATGAAATTATTTTTGTTGCTATGTCATAACTGTAAGTTCGCTACTATTATGAATAATGTAAATGTTACAGAGATGTAAATATCTTATATATAGGATATCTGATATGCAATCCCTAAGAAAGGGTCATTTAATCCCCAAAGGGGTCATGAACAACAGGTTGAGAACTATTGCTATAGTTCTGAGTATCAGGTTTTATGTTGTTTTGTTAGCTAGAGGCTTCTTCTGGGACTGTTAAATGTATACCAAACAATAAACCACTCAAAAATTAGTCAATGAGCCTGTGAAAGACATGTTCAAATCTCATATTTTTTCATTTGGTTCTTCTGTTATATTTTGATAGTAAGAGTATAACTTGGATACAAAACTAACTCATGGAGATATTATATAATTTTACAATCAAATCCTATTTAAGAAATATTGTATTAAGTAGATATAGTAATCTGTGACATGAAAGTTAACTCTGAAAATTGGTATCTAAGTACTGAATCTATCCAACTCAAATATATATTCTTAACCCTCTTATATGTGACTAAAGAATTTTTTTGCTATCACTGTTATAAAGCATCATGACAAAGGAAATTTATTTAAGAAAGAACTTATTTTGTCTTGTGGTTCCAGAAAGATAAGAATCCATTATGGTGGTGAAGCCTGGAAGAAAACTGTAGGCTTGCATCAGGAACTAGATGTTGAGACTCACACATTAAACAACAAGCACAAAGCATAGAGAGTGAACTAGAAGTGACTTGGCTTTTTAACCTGCCAAAACCCACCATAAGTGGACTTCAGCTAGCAAGGCTACATCTCTTAAAACTCCACAAATGCCACCAACACCTGGAAATCAAGTGTTCAAACACCTGAAACTATGGGGAACATTTCTCATTCAAATGATTGCATTCTACTCTCTGATTCCCATGCTCTTCTGGCCACATCACAATGTAATTTCAAAATTCCCCATGTTTTCCAAATCACAACACTGTTTAAATATCCAAAAATCCAAAGTCTCTTATGAGATCCAAGTCACTCTGTTAATTGTTACCCTCTGTAAAATCAAAAAGCAGATTACATACTTCTACCAACATAAAAACCACAGTTCTTATCTTAAAAAGAATAAGGGATACCTTATTCTGGAGCCATTTTAAGTACACACAGATGTAGATTACCCCGAATTCTAAGTTCTAATGTAGAAAAAGTTTCCTGAAGTCTTTGTTTTGCAGAACAAATAAAGTCATAGATCAAGGCAAGTTTAAAATACATTGGTGGGTACATCAGAGAGGTAGATACATAAAGATGGGTGAAGTTTTACTAAAGGACCAAGTTGATGACATTATTAGCTCTCGATTGGAAGAAGCTAGTGTTGTACTGAGTTAATAGCTCCTAAGAGGTTTGTATTTGTTATCACAGGGTCTTAGTTCAGATACAGAGTAGATCAAGGAATGGCTGTTCCAGAAGGCTAAAATTAGCCCAAGATAAATAATTACCCTCTGAACCTATGAAATTCCAATCTCTCCACAGTACTTAATGCCTATTATTCCATCAGTCTCTGCCAACAGACTGCTTCCAGGAGATTTTTGTTCACAGATACAGCTTTTTTCAGAATTTCTTGTTCACACTTCCAACCTATAAAGGTACAGGATGTACACTGCCATTTCAAAAAGGAGATATGTGGGGATAGTGAAAACTGATGATGAAAGCAAAACTGAAACTTATTAGGGAAAAAAAATCCAAATCCTGTAGATCCATCTATGTCTAGTGTCTAGGACTTTAATTTCATAGAGTTCACATAGCTCCACACCTCCAGGTTTCCTGCCTGTAACATCTCTCTTGGGTGGTGGTATTGTGTTTCCCAAAATATTGTGTACCTTAATAAACTTATCTGGGGTCAGAGACTTAACAGCCACAATATTAAACAGAGGTTAGGCAGTGGTAACACACGCCTTTAATCCTAGCATTCCAGAGACAGAAATCCCTCTGGATCTCTGTGAGTTCAAGGCCACATTGGAAACGGCCAAGCATGGTGACCCACACCTTTAATCCCAGGGAGTGGTGGTAGAAAGCAGAAAGGTATATAAAGCATGAGGACCAGAAACTAGAAGCATTTGGCCTGGAAAGGCATTTGGCCTGGAGAAGCACTGGGTTGGTTAAGCATTCAGGCTTCTAGCAGCAGTTCAGCTGAGAGTCATTCGGATATGAGGACACAGAGGCTTCCAGTCTGAGGAAACAAGACCAGCTGAGAAGTTGGCCAGGTGAGATTAGCTGTGGCTTGTTCTGTCTCTCTGACCTTCCAGTGTTCGCCCCAATACCTGGCTCAGGTTTGATTTTATTAAGACTCTTTAAGATTCATGCTACATCTGGCGCCCAATGTTCGTGGTATGAATTCATGAAAAAGCTGTGGCCTTGTGGGCCCCAGCTCAGGCCCAAGCTACACTCAGCCGATTGTGGTGGTGCACGCCTGTTGGATTTGCTGAAGGAGGCAGAGGCAAGAGGATCCCGAGTTTGAGGCCGGCCTAGGAGGCTTGCTAAGGAGAAGCTTCGGTCAGGACCTGTCTACAAACGGTGGCAGTGGGACCATGGAGGCAGTGACTGCTGCTCCGAGTTGCCGGCTCCTTCTCATCGTGTTGGTGACTGCGGTGATGCTGCTACCTGGGACAAAGAGTTTACTACTGCTGGTTCAGAGAAGAATTGCCAGGACCATCGTGTTACAAGAAAGCATCGGCAAAGGTCAGTTTGGAAAAATTTGGCAAGACAAATGGTGGGGAGAAATTGCTGTGAAGATTTTCTCTTCCAGGGAAAAACATTCATGGTTCTGAGAGACAGACATTTATCAGACTGTGATATCTCCAAACCACAGAGGAGGCACAAAAAAAAAAAAAAAAGTATGCAGGGAACCATGGCCACGCCTAACAGCGACTTTGAAATCTTCAAAAAGATGACAGGATTCCCCAATGATGATTCTACACGGACTATGGTAAAACTATTAAGCTGATTAACACCAAGGAATGATCGATCGACTTTGGAGTACAAATTGTTTAGGACAATTTCGAGATGACTAGCTGAGATGATCCAGCCTGACAGACTACTCGAACAAAGACTTATGACAAGCCCTGAACTTTCCTATTATGCAGAGACTGGACAAATGATACAGGACTTGACAATTAACCTAAATTTTTTCTTTGCAAGATTCCCTAAAGATATCTTCACCCCTAGAAAGCAAAAAGAAAACGAAAATAGATATGAGATAGATCATCGAAACTACTCTGAGAAAAAAGATAAAGAAAAATAGGATAAATAGGTAGATCACTGAATCTACACTGAAAAGAAAAGGGGGAAGATATAAAAATGAAAAAAGGTAGACTACTGAATCTATTATGAAAAGAAAAAAGAGAATATGGTCATGATAAGATAAAAAGGGAGATTATGGAATCTACTTTTAAAAAGGAACTACTTGTTTTAAATAAGATAAGTAATGAAAATTTTTTGTCTGAATTTGTCAAATGTACTAGACTAGACATTGTTAATATATATAATGGAGTTTTTTGTCTGAATCTGACAAATGTTAATGGACTAGACATCATTAATGTAATCTTGACTATGTATTGTATATACTTATTGGATAGTTTTTCTTGTATTAGTTATAAGCTTTTTTAATTTTAGACAAAAAGAGAGGAAATGTGGTGGTATTGTGTTTCCCAAAATATTGTGTACCTTAATAAACTTATCTGGGGTCAGAGACTTAACAGTCACAAAATTAAACAGAGGTTAGGCAGTGGTAGCACACGCCTTTAATCCTAGCTAGCATTCCAGAGACAGAAATCCCTCTGGATCTCTGTGAGTTCAAGGCCACATTGGAAACGGCCAAGCATGGTGACCCACACCTTTAATCCCAGGGAGTGGTGGTAGAAAGCAGAAAGGTATATAAAGCATGAGGACCAGAAACTAGAAGCATTTGGCCTGGAGAGGCATTTGCCCTAGAGAGGCATTTGCCCTGGAGAGGCATTTGCCCTGGAAAGGCATTTGCCCTGGAGAGGCATTTGGCCTGGAGAAGCATTGGGCTGGTTAAGCATTCAGGCTTCTAGCAGCAGTTCAGCTGAGAGTCATTCGGATATGAGGACACAGAGGCTTCCAGTCTGAGGAAACAAGACCAGCTGAGAAGTTGGCCAGGTGAGATTAGCTGTGGCTTGTTCTGTCTCTCTGACCTTCCAGTGTTCACCCCAATACCTGGCCCGGGTTTGATTTTATAAATAAGAACTTTTAAGACTCATGCTACACTCTTGGGTGGTTCCACTCCATGTATGTAGCCCTTTTGGGCAGATATTTCATGACTCTGGCATCTCCAGTATCTTCGGGTTTCTGATTTAACCCAGGCTTCGCTGTAATAGATTCATGTAATGGAATCTAAAGGCCTTCACACAGGGACTCTCCTGCCACATGTTACCTGGCCTCAGTGGTGCTCTGAAATTGCAGAGGAAAATTATACAACCCCTTAACTCTTTCATTTTGCATGCCAATCAGGCCAGCACCATATAGATGGCATTGTCAAGTTTATCTGTTAGCTTGTGATGAACTCTCACCTCTTTGAATCACATTAGCAGCAACTTTTGTTTTCTGTTGCTGTCTAGCAGCAGAAAACTCTTTTCATAAGTTGGAAGCCTTGCTGGGTGGAGTCTTGCCCTGAGGGCATCCTCCCCTTTTTCTCCAGTGCAGAGAAGAAAGCCTATTCTTAATAGTCCTGGTCTCATCTCTTTCAACACAAACCTTGATAGCAACATTAAGTTTAGTGGTGCTCTTTTTCTCCTTAAACTGTACCTTTTCTATTTCTTTATACTTTGCTTGTTTTTTTTTATTATATACTTGACTAAAAATCATTAATAATAACTACACCACAGATTAAATGTTATGCTGTCTTGAAACTTCCTCCATCTAAGAAATTAGTCCAAAACTTTTTTTTTAATTTTTGAGAATATAATTACATTTCTTCCTTTAGTTTCTTTTCCTTCCTCCAAATCCTGCCATATACTCTACCCTGCTCCTTCAAATTCATGGCCTTTTTTCATTAGTTGTTGTTGCATAAGTATATGCTAATTTAGCCTCAGGCAGGTTTTTAGCACCCATGCTGAAGGCAGCTAAATTCTTTGCCAAACATCACAAGAATGGCCTCTAGCTCTGTTACTAATATTGTTATTAACCTCTAAAACAGTGGTTCTTAACTTGTAGGTCACAACCCCTTTAGGGGTCTAAGGAGCCTTTCACAGTGGTCACATATCAGTTATCCTGAATATCAGATATATACATCACATATATTCATAACAATAGAAAAATTACAGTTATGAAGTTGCAATGGAAATAATTTCTTGGTTGTGGGTTACCATAACATGTGGAACTGTATTAAAGGGTCACAGCATTAGGAAGATTGAGAACTACTGTTCTGAAACAACTTGAGCTGGGCTTCCACAATCCATGTTGGCTCTCAGGGCTACTGTCTTCTGGGGACCTACTAGAATGAACCATTACACTCTGTTTGTATCATTCAACTAGTTTTCAATTCTTAAGTTCCAAAATCTTCTATATTCCTCAAAAACAATAAAACAAGCAAAAAAATCAACATGGTCAGATTTTTCACAACAGCCCACTCTCTGGTACCAATAACTATATGAGTTATTTTTCTGTGGCTATAATAAAATACAATGACTAAGGCATCTTAGAGAAGAAATAGCTTACTTGTTCTAGTGGGATAAAATTCCATCATGATGGAGAAGTATAGAATGAAGCTGCAGAAACTGGACAATGACAGTTCACATATAGAATTGCAAGCACAAATCAGAGAGAAAGAAATGGAAAGAAGTGACTTAAGACTTTAAACTCTCAAAGCCTTTCTCCAGTGACATACTTCTAGCAAGGCTGCACCTCCTAAAGCTCTCTAAAGAGTGTCTCTGAGTAGAACTTAAAGGTTTAAATACCTGGGACCAGGGAGCACATTTCTCATTCAAACAATTACACTACTTCTTCATTGTAGTATATGAGGCCACACTGACATCACATACTGATAGGCAAATGTGTAGGCCTTGTTAGGATTAATTCAATCTTTTGAATAGGATCTAAGACAACTCAAACATTCCCTGTTACAGAACTGTAAATGAAATAAATTCAACAAGAAGATTTGTAATTGTTTTAAAGTTCTCTTGGTCACTTTGAATCAGTTATGAAGAAAATGAAGGAGATGTGGTAAAGCCTCTTAAAGGTGATGACAATTTAGTGGAATATCCCTCTTTGCACCTATGTAATCTGGGTGTCTTCCTAAGTACAAAAACAACTTGACTGGTTGTCAGAGGTGAATAATATTCCAAAGACTTCTATCACTTGATCTATTGGAGTTCTGATGTTGAGTTTAGTAAGAAGGAAATGATCTGCTTAATATCTAGAACAAAGCTTCCTAGTCAATGTGTTGCATAAGAACTCAGGTATGTAGGATATCAGTTCTCTTAAACCCTAGGGTAGAACCTGGAGTGTTGGACAACAGCCAAGAAGTTAAATGGTTAGTCATTTGCTATTGTGATCAGAAAAAGACTATATCATGGGGAGCACTGAATTAACCTCATAGGCAGGTCACAATATAGTCTATTCATTATGTAGTTAACCTCATTTGGAAATATAAAAAGGAAAAAGAGAAAAACTTTAAATTCAGTTAATCTCTCATTAGAAATAGAATAGGGAGCAATTCCACTTTACAAGAAATTCTCTCATGAGCTTCTCAAGTGTCAGACTTCTATACCTATCTGGTATAATGTGAAAGATTTCAATATTACAATGGAGTGAGGAAAAGGCATGCTTAAGAGTACTTATAATCTTCTTATGAATATCCACAAAGATGAACAAATTTCCGTGAAGCAGCCATATCAGTAAACAAATATATGTATAAACTAGGGCTTTGGCACCAGATGTATAAACTGAAAACATGAAGGTATGGTATGATTAAAGGGTAGGGTTTTTTTTGGGGGGGTTGTAGAGATAAGGGATAACACAGCCAGTAGCATCTGAAAGAACTCAGAACTCAGAGCAGGGAGAGAAAGTAGTACAATGAATATGGCCAGCAGACTGGACCAGGCCTTGAGAAGAAATAAGAGAGGGAGAGCTCTAGAAAGGAATCAAAGAGAATGCAGGCTAAGAAGACCAAGAGAGAACAGTTCAAGAGAGGAAGATAAAAAGAAATGAGACCAAGAGAGCACATAGCCAAAATGGTAGGGCTATAAGGGAATGAGAAGCTAGGGGAGAAAGTCCATGAACTGGAGAAGTTTCGGTAGGGAGTGGGGTGAGAAGAGCTAAGAAGAGCCAAGGGTATTTGTGATACTGAGTGTCTTAGTAAGGTTTCTATTGATGGCATGAAATACCATGACCAAAAACAAGTCGGGGGCCTTAATTAGCTTACACTTTCAGATCATAGTCCACCGTTGGAGGAAGTCAGTACAGGAACTCAAGCAGGGCTGTAACAAGGAGGCAGAAGCTGATGCAGAGGCCATGAGGGATGCTACTTATTGGCTTGCTTCCCATGGCTTGCTCAGCCTGCATTCTTATGGAACCCAGGAATGCCAGCCAAGGGATGGATACTCAGACAATGGGCTAGGACCTCCCCCAACCATAACTAATTAAGAAAAATGCCCTATAGCTAGATCTTGTGGATGCATTTTCTCAATTTAAGGTTACCTCTTTTACAAAACTGAAGTTTGTATGTTAAGTGATACAAGACTAGCCAACACAAATGACCCCTTGTCAACTTGATATGCAAACACATCACTATTAAGTTGTAGCTGAAGTTTTCTCTGGTCCTGCCCAGTCCCACGGACCCTGCAGCTGCTTATAAAATAAGCACTCAGAAGTTTATATTAATTAAAACCGCTCAGCCATTAGCTCAGGCCTACTACTGACTAGCTCTTATATTTAAACTCAGCCCATTTCTGTTAATCTATATGTTGCCACATGTTCTGTGGATTTACCTATGTACCGTTACATGCTGCTCCCTGGATGGCAGGCTGGCATCTACTGACTCAGCCTTCCAGCCTTCCCACAATTCTCCTTGTCTGTTTATCCTGCCTATACTTCCTGCCTGGCTACTGGTCAATCAGCATTTTATTTATCAACCAATCAGAGCAACACATTCACAGCACACAGAGTGATATCCACAGCATTAAGCCAAATCTGTCCTTTCTTATTCATCCCAAAGATATCACATTAAAAACATATCTTTAAAAGTTCCAGTCTTTACAAATTTAAACACATGAAAACTTCAATCTTCTGTGTATGACCCCTTCAATCCTAGGTCTTCAACTGCCACCAAGGCTGCAGGTTCATGTCCTCTCCTGGCCTCTCACAGTTCCAAGCTTCAGCTGGTCTCTGTTACCCCTTCATGCCTTCAAAATCAGCACTACCAAGTTTGGCTGCCAGCACAAGGTACAACCTAACCACTTCTGGAACACAACTTCTGTGTGCTGACCCCAAGGAAACACTTTCAAGAAGATTTCACCTCAATGATGCTGGTCTGTCAGGGACCAAGCATGGACTATGGAAAAGTACTAGCTAGGCCAGAGAACAAGCCCCTGCCCCAAACTAGATGCCCCCAAAGATAAAGAACAGGTCAGGCAGGTCAGGTAGCATAGCAACAGAACAATGGGCCCTGACCAGCAACCTTATCACCTAGCAAGCCTCACGACTTGCATGTCCCACTTCCCCCCTCAACTGCACCCCCTTCCCTCCTTCCTGCCCCCTCCCCCTCCCATGCTATATAAGCCTTGCTGAGGAAAATAAAATTTGCAGCTTGATCAGAACACTGTCTTGCTGTGGTCCCTTGGTGTCTCCCCTTCCCTTTCATTCTCTCCTGCAGGTGGGTCGCCCCCGTTGACACCCTGCTGGCCGGGGCACTGGTCTCTTCTCACTCACTGCTAATTTCCTATCTCCAGTGTATCAGTATCATGTGTCTCAATAAGCAATGGTTTCACTTCAATGGCATTAGGCTCTTATTAATCACTGCTTACTCTTCAACCCCAGCTGATCAGAATGACAGAATCCTAATTCAAAATAGCAAATGGCCTAGATAGAGTCTTTAAACTTCCCTCTGAAACTTCACCAGCCACACCTCCAACTTTGGCACTGTTCTCAACATGCTTATCTTCCAGGCTCCTACAGAACATTCCACTAAGTTCTCAAATCTCAATGGCTTGTCTAGCCCAAAGTTCCATAGTCCTTCCACAATACTGTCCTGACTGTAAGATGTGCTGGGGCAACAGTCCTGCAGAAATTATGAAAGTAGCCAAACAATGTCTGATTTAATTGAGGCCCACAACCTGAGAGAGGGCCCATGCCATATACTGCCTTGGTGGACAGTAACTATAGACTGGATAGCCCAGAGACATAGGGTAGAACTAAACTCACCTGAAAAAAAGGAAAGAAAAAAGGAAAAAGAAAAAAATCAATGAAATGATTCCTAAAGCAATTCTGTGATTCTTATAGATCTGTGCTTTGTCCAGTCATAAACAGAAGCTTCCTCCCACAGCAGGTTAGAGAAGGTATAGAGATTCACAGCCAAACATTATGTGGAGAGTCAAACTAGAGATCTCCATCAGGTCCCTCTTCTTGGAGCTTTAGGAACACTATTGAAGGCAGGAAGGAATGACTGCAGGAATACGAGGGAATGGATGGCCCTGGGAGAATATAGGTCACTGAATCAACTAAGCAGGGCTCATATGACTGAAATGGCAATCATGGAACCTGCATGAATGTATGCTAAGTCCTCTCTATATATGTTGTGGCTGTTAGCTTAGGGTATTTTTGTGGGACTCCTAACAGGGTGAGTAGGAGTGTCTCTGATTCTTTTGCCTGCTCTTAGGACTCTTTTCTTCTATTGGTTGCCTTGTCCAGCCTCCATATGAAGGCTTTTGTCTTTCTTGCTCTATTTTGTTTTGTCATATTTGGTTATTGTCCCTTGGAGGCTTGCTCCTTTCTGAAGGGATATAGAGGGGGAGTGAGTCTGGGGGATTGGTAGGTGGGGTAACTCAGAGGAGTGAAGGGAGGAGAAACTGTGATCAGGATGTATTGTATGAGAGAAGAATCTATTTTCAATTAACACAAAGGAGACATTGTATATAAAGGATTGAAAACGTTAGAAAGCTTCATAACTCAGAATTTCTAATGTCTGAAAGACACCTGTTTAAAACTCACTAGAATCATTTCATAAGTGATGTTTTGATTTAAAAACTAAGTATCCCCTTGTGTTTGGATAATTTGAAACTTCTATATTCCAGCTCACGGTTACATTGTTATAGAAAATAGTGTTAAAAAGTGGTTGATCATTTTTGACATGGAATGACAGAGCACCTTTGATATATAATTGGGGAGCAATATAATTTAACAAGTTTTAATTTCTTGTGCAGCTGGAAAACAATAAAGAGGAAGCATGAGAACAAATTAAGCTGTATATAGGTCAATCATCCTATTAGGACTCTTCAGGGAACACATATCTAATTTGCATAATTGTATTTCTATAGCAGCCAGACTAACTGCTGTGAAGATCCATGTGTTTGGTAAGTTCAAAACCTAAAGAATTTTTTTTTCCATTCTGACAGTTGAGTAAGAGGAATATGGTTAACTGTGTATGTACATATCAATATGTTTAACTTAATAATAATCAAATATTTGCACACTTGAAACACACCCACTATTATTACATTCTAATAATGCCCTTTAGGAAGTGATATTATATACAAAATTTAAATAGCATTGGACCTTTGAAATTAATTCATGTTGCTAGCATTTAAATAAGCTTCTCAAAATACTACTCATTATAAAAGTCTGACAAAATGTCCCATGAATTTTAAGATAAAACTACATTTTTAACTAACCTAGTGAATTTATGTATTACTGATTAAAATTACATCAGCTCTATCCTAGATTATACTATGGTAATCAGAAAGTAAAATTTGAGAGTTTATAGCTTTGATTAATTACTATGAGGATCCAAGGTATTATTTAGTAATGATTATTATTTTAATAAATATTCATAGAGTTCGTGAGAAGAGGAAAATTATTAGTCTAGTTAAAGTTCACCAAAGACTATTTTTTGAGACTGATTCTCACTATTATGGACCAGGCTGAATTTGAACTCTGGATATACACCTGCAGCTGCCTCCAGAGTGCTGTGATTAAAGGTATATGCCACCATGCCTGGTATCACCAGAGATTTCTTTTTTAAATAATTATCTATGGGGTTGGGGATTTAGCTCAGTTGTAGAGCGCTTGCCTAGCAAGCTCAAGGCCCTAGGTTCGGTCCTCAGCTCCAGAAAAGAAGAAAAAAAATCTATTTAATTTTATTTTATGTGCGTTGGTGTTTTGCCTAAATGTATATCTGTGTGAGGATATTAGATCCCCTGAAACTGGAGTTAGAGGCAGTTGTGAACTGCCGTGTCAGTGCTGGGAATTGAAACCAGGACTTCTGGAAGCACAGTGCTCTTAACTGGGAGCCATCTCTCCAGCCCCTATAAAAATAAATCTTTGTTACTTTGTTTCTTTTTGGTTTTTCAAGACAAGGTTACTCTATGTAACAGCCCTGGTTGTTCTGGAACTGGATTTGTAAACCAGGCTTGCCTCCAAATAACAGAGATCTGCCTGTCTCTCCTTCCCGAGTACTGGGATTAAAGGCATGTGCCACCACTGCCCAGGCCAACATAAACGTCTTAACTGTCCATTAGCATTGCTGTTATTGTCTTTATTCTATTGTATTGATTGGGAAGTATAAACAAGTATTAGAATTTTGTAAAAGATTCAAGCTGATTAAAAATTTCCTGACTTTTCTTACCATAAAGCCACTTGGTATACTGCTTGCCAGAACTTTAAAATGTTTAATTTAATTATTTGAATGTAGTTACATTTTAATGTTCCATAAGATTGGAAATAGTTAAATTATACAGATTTACCATAGAGTAAAATATCTAAAAAGTACATTTATTTAGAGTGTATTACAGTCTGAATTCATTGCATGTAGTGAATATATTTCTATTTATTGCAATGAAATAAGCACTTGTTCATTAAACCATAGCTTTACTTCTTGCTTCAATTATAATTTTGGAGCCAAATCTCATAAAGTAGGATATATTACAATAGGAGTATTAAACTCACCAGATTTTTAAAAATATAATATGCTAAAGAGAAAGGTTGGACACTGGATATTTTTTTTTCCTGGCCCTCTGTTCACACGTGGAAATCTTAACTGTTGAGATAATAATTTTTCATGGTAGAACTTTTGGAAGAACCTTGTGTTATTAAGGTGGGGCATTCATGAATAAGATCAGTGAGGTTATCACAGAGCTCCAAGAAATCTCATATATCCCCTGTTACATACAAGAACATGGGGAAAGGCCAAAAAAAAAAAAAAGCACCCCAGGAATCCTGATATAAACCTTTTGCTCAACACCAAATTTGTTCATGCTTTATTTAAACTGTAATTCAAAGCATCCTGAACTGTGACAAATAACTTTCTGTTGCCAGTAAGTGACTAACACTATAGTGATTGATTATTGCAAGATAAAGAAAGAAAACAATATGGAAATGTGATCTTACATGACAGTCTATCTGAGGCCACCCAGAACCCTAGAGATTCTGCTTAGTGTAGAGCTTGGCACATGGGACAAGTTCTGTGGGCTGTGTACTCTTTGACTCTCATGAGTGGTACAAGGGCTGAGATGAATAAACTTTATAATTTCTCACTAAAGACGTACTACAGTACAACTGCAGCTAATTAAATGAAAACACAACAGTTTAATGCAATATAAATAACTAAATTATTTAGAAATATTCTTATTATTTCTCGCTACAATCATTCCATCCCAATCTCTTATAATTTTTTTCTTTACAGAAGGGAGCCCCAATGTCACAAATTGGCTCTTTTAATTTTTTTTTCCTGAGCTACTATCATTTTGAGAGTTTACATAACAGGGCTGGACTCTACATAAAACAAAGTCACCAAAATCAGTTCTTTACCTTTCACATATAAAGGAACAGTTTTGTAAAGGCATAAGCAGATTTAGACACTTATGCTGCACCCAGAAAGATGCACTACATCAAGAATCCCCTAGGCTCCCACGAAAAGAACAGTGCTTTCTTCTTGCTTCAGGTACCAAGGGTGTGGAAGGAATAAAGTGATGTGGCCACCACTGATATGAACCCTAAACAATGGTTTATTTCCTCTTTCCAAGTAGAAATGATACCTGTGTGGTGTTTCATATCCTGCACAGGGCCTTTCAGATTATCCTATCTTATCATTAGAGCCATTCATTGAAGTCCTAGAAATAAGTTATGCAAAGAGGCTGAAATAAATGTATATTTTCTTCTGTGTATGATATTTTTTTTTAAATTTGTAATTAAAATTTCATGGCCATGGTCAAAGCAAGAACATTTTTTCCGTAACAATGAATAGTAGCAATTGTCAATGATACTATCATAAGCTAGGATTTGTAGTCAGAAGTTTTTTGTGTCATGGCCAGCCAGTGGTAGGGAAAAATCTCTCCCACTCATGTCCCCCAAGTAAACACACAGAGGCTTATATTAATTATAACTGCTAGGCCATTAGCTCAGACTTATTACTGACTAGCTCTTACATCTTAAATTAACCCATTTCTATAAACCTATACTTTGCCATGTGGCTTGTGGCTTACTGATACTTTACATCTTGCTTCTCATGTCAGTGGCTAGCAGCGTCTCCTGACTCAGCCTTCTTCTTCCCAGAATTCTCCTTGTCTGCTTATTCCACCTATACTTCCTGCCTGGCTACTGGCCAATCAGCATTTTATTTATCAACCAATCAGTGCAACACACATTCACAGCATACAGAAAGACTATCCCCAGCAAGGATTCCCCTATAAGATACTACATGTGGTGCCTCTGATTATGGGCCTGGGTTACCAAACTCAGTACAATGTTTTCAAGTTTCGTCCTTTTACTTGCAAATTATTCCTTACAGATGAATGAAGTCCCACTTTGCGTAGCTATCACATTTTCATTATCTATTCATCAGCTGAAGTATATATAGACTGATACAGCTCTGTAGCTTAGCTACTGTAAATCAGTCAGCAATAGGCATGGACATACAAGTACCTATGTAGTAGGATATAGATTTTTTTGGGTCCATGCTCAGACATGGTATAGCTAGATCATATGACACTTTCAATTTTTAGATTTTTGAAGATCAGTCAAAATGATTTTCAAAGTGATTGGTACTACTACACTTTCCCCTATAGTTACACTAATATTTGCTGTAATTTATAGTCCATTTTGATATATTTTAATCGAAAAAGAATTACATTATTTTCCTCCTCTTTTTCCTACCTCTGCTGCCTCCTAATGACTCTCCCTCAAACTTCTCCCTTGTTCCCCCAACACTGAAATTAATAGTTTCTTTTACTTTGATTCCTGTTGTATATGTATGTGTGTGTGTGTGTGTGTGTGTGTGTGTGTGTGTGTGTGTGTATGTGTGTATAAAACCTGTTTCATCCATTTTTGTTGGTGGTATATATGTGATCTCAAGACTAACCACTTTGCTTTGGACAACCAATAAGGGCCTCATCTCTGTGAAAAGCTAATTCTTTTTTTTTTTCCTCAGAAGTCATTAGTTGCATATGGCTATACTTGTAGAAATGGGACACCATGAGATTTTCCCCTTTTTGTGTAAGTGTGTCTATTGATGTCATCATTGTTTAGGTTTTGTTTATGCAGACATTTCTAGGAAGGACTGTTTTACAGCAGGCATCCGGGTATTTTGGCACTTTTAATCCTTCCACCTCCTATTCTGTGATCTTCCCTGAGCCATAGATGCATAGATGAAGGAGCTGTGGTATAGATGTATCCTTTGGGGCTGGGCTTTTCACAATCTGTGATTTCTGTAGTGTGTTTAGTTGTAGTTTTCTGTGATGATCTCCATTTTCTGTGAAGAGAGACTTCTTTGATGAGGAGTGGTAGCTATATTTATCCATTAGTATAAAGATAAAGCTAGAATGTAGTGAGGAATTGTGAATTATGCTAGTTTCGCAAAGCAGTGGTAGTAGATTCTTTTCTAAGGCCCATGATTTCACTAGCCTGAGAAAATTGGCTAGGTTTTTAGCATGGCATGATTTCCCTCCTGTTGAATGGGCCTTCAATCCAATTAAAGAGATGGTGAATGCCACTGACATACAAGTGCCACTTATTATACCTGTATGCTTATTTTGCCATGCTGGCAATTGTCATGGTTCATAAATTCTACAGTTAGTTAGGACTGTTAATTTCTGCCTTCATTTGGCAGCTTGCATAATATTAAATTCTTGATGGTTATTTTTGCTGGGGTGAGATGGCACCTTAAGTTAGTTTTAATCAGCATTTGCCTAGTAGATAAAGATGATGAACACAGCTTTTAGTGTTTAAACATTGTTTATATTTCTTCCATTGAGAATTTTTTTCATTTCCCTAGCTCAATTTTAACCAGATTTTTAAAATTTCTTTGTTTGTATATATTCTTTTGGGTGTGTAGATGGATTTCTAAATGGTCTTATTAAATAAAAAACATGGAGCCAGATATAGGAGTGAAAACTTGAGAGAGATCAGGGAATTAGGTAAAGCCACAGGTAACCTTACCTCACCAACTCGGCAGCTTCCAAATGCAAGTTACTTCCTGCCTACCCATACCTATATGCCTTGCTGTTCTGCCATCTGATTTGTTCTCTCTGTCCAGCTACATCACTTCCTCTTCCCACACAGCTCTGTCAGTTCCTGTCTGTCTGTACAGACCTCCAGACCTCCATGGTTAATTAGTGTTGGAATTTAAGGCATGTGCCACCACACCTGGCTCTGTTTCCAGTGTGGCCTTGAACTCACAGAGATCCAGACAGATTCCTACCTGCCAAGTGATAGGATTAAAGGAGTATGCTACCATTGCCTGACTTCTTTGTTTACTTATAATGGCTGTTTCTATTCCTCTGATCTCCAGGCAAGCTTTATATTAATAAATAAATAAAATATCACCACATTTCAGCACAAATAAAATATCACTACATGGGTGAATAGCTGGCAAGATTTTCTTTCATTCTGTAAGCTATCTATTACTTATTTGAGACGTTCCATTGTTGTACAAAGGCTTTTTAGTTTATTGAGATCACATTTGTCAATTGCTGACTCTAATTCACTGTGTTGTTGGAATCCTATACCAAATGTACTTACCTTTATCTATAAGCTGAAGCATTTTTTCTCTAGCACTTTCAGAGCAGTCTTAGGTTAAGGGTTTTCGATCCATGTGGAGTTCAGTTTTATACAGTAAGTGATGAATGTCTAGTGTTATTCATCTACATATTGAAACCCAGGTTTCTTAGCACCATTTGTAGAAGAGAAGAGGCCATCTTTTTTCCAGTGTATTTTTGGCATCTTTGTCAGAAATCAGGTGTCTATTATTGCATAGACTCATATTTGGGTCCCCTTTTCTAGTTGTCCACTTTACGTTATCAGTTTTTTGTACCATTACAATGTTCCTTTTATTACTATGATCTGTACTAGAAGTTGATACCAGGAATGAAGGTAGTTCTAGAATTACCCTTTTCATTCAAATTTGCATTGGCTATTTTGGGGCTTTTTTGTTTCCATGCAGACTTTAGGATTTTTTTCCATGTCCATGTAAGGTGACCCTAAAATTTTAATTAGAATTGCATTGAATCTGAGTATTGACATTGGTAGAGTGGCCATTTTTACAATATTGAGTCTTCTTATCCATGCGTATTAGAGGTCTTTCCATCTTTTAGTATTTTTTCCAATACTTCAGTGTACTAAAATTTTTATTGTCTTTTGTTTCCTTGGTTAGGTTTTTCCCAGTCATTTTATTTATTTGTTTAGCTTTGGTGGCTATTGTGAATGGGAATGTTCAAACAATTCTGTTTCAATATATTTGTCACTACTATGTAGGAAGTCTACTGATTTTTGTGTAAATTTTATAACTTGATAATTTGCTAAAAGTATGTCTACTCTCAGAGTGATTTATTGGAATTTTTAGGTTCTGTTAATGTAGCCAAACATGGTATGTACTCACTCATAAGTGGATATTATGTGTAAAGTATAGGATAACCAGGCTACAATACACAGCCCCAGAGAGGTAACAAGGAAGGTCCAAAGATGGATGTATGAACTTCCCTGGGAAGGGGAAATAGAAGATTCTGGGTGGAATGGGGGCAGTTGGGCAGGGGAACTTGAGGGATCAGGTTGAAGAGTGGGTAGATGGAGAATGTACTGAAAGAGATGACGGGAAAGGGGGAAGGACTTTTCCGGGTCACGTAGAAACTGGATGCAAGGGGAACTCCCATGAATCTACAAGGATGACCCCAACTAAGACTCTTGGCAGTAGTGGTTGCATAGACTAAACTGGGCATCCTGTGTAATTAGATTGGTGACTACCCCAGTTGTCATTAGAGAGCCTTCATCCAGTAACTGATGGAAGCAGATGTGGAGATCCACAGCCAAGCATTAGGCTGAGCTTCAGGAGTCATGATGAAGAGAGGGAGGGGGATTGTATGAGCCAGGGGGGTCAATGTCATGATGGGGGAACCACAGAGACAGCTGACCTGAGCTAGTGAGAGCTCACAGTGTCCATAGGACCAATCTAGGGCCTATGTATGTGATTGACAGTTGTGTAGCTTTGCCTATTTCTGAGGCTCCTAGCACTGGGATAAGGACCTTGAGCTAGCACTTGAGTTGACTTTTGGAAATCTATTCTCCTTGCTAGTTTGCCTCGCACAGTCTTGATGCAGGGGGAAGAGCTTGGTCCTGCCTCAACTTGATGTGTCATGCTTTGTTGATACACATGGGAGTCTTGCCCCTTTCTGAATGGAGACAAAGGAAGAGTGGATGGGGGTGGGTGGTAGAGGGAAGGCTGGAGGGGGAGGAGGAGTAGAGGAGGGAAGGGGAATTGTGGTTGAGATGTAAAATAAATTTAAAAATTATTAATAAATAAAATGTAACGTTAAAAATCACAAAAATAAAAAAGAATCATGTCACCTTCAAATAGAGAATCTTGTTTTCTAATCCTGACCACCTGTCTGATTTCTTTATTCAAATATATACCTTTATTTTTAAAATTATTTGTATTTGTGGGTGTCTGTCTGTGGTATGAGCACTTGCTTACAGGTGCCCACGGGTCCAGAAAAAGGTATCAGATGCCCTGGAGCTGGATGTAGCTACAGTTTGTTGCCAGCCATTCAGCATGAGCAATGGGATCTGAGCTCAGGTCATCTGCAAGAGCACTCCTTGCCTTTGTTTGCTGAGCCATGTCTCTAATGTAGGATAGTAAGATGTTTGTAGAAGAGATTAACAGTGGACATTTCTGAGGTAGCAGAATACATGGAAGAGTGTTTAGGATATCTTACCATGTGGGTCATATGGGGCAAAGTGGGAGAAGGTGCCTATTGTGGCTAGAGGTTCTTTTGTGTGTGAGGGGGTAGATAGGAGGCTGACAGAGCTGGGGTGCTTCCTGGTCTATTATCATGCAGGCTACTTGGAGGAGAACAGTAGGAAATGTTTCTAAGCCAGTGGGGTAGAGTTTTCTGCTGGAAAAGTGTGGAGTTAGTGTTTTAGTCCCTTATCCTGTAGGCATCATAACAGCAGGGGCAGTTATGGAGGCATAAAGTAGGAGAAGCAGTTCAGGCCTCTTGCATTGCAAGTTCCATAGGTTAAAAACACCAGGACACTTGCTGAAAAGGTTAGCCATAGTGTCTTGGGTCCTTATTATCCTGCAAGCTTTGTGGAGTAGAGCAGCAAAGGAGGTTCCTGAGGCAGTGTGTGTGTGTGTGTGTGTGTGTGTGTGTGTGTGTGAAGGGGAGTTGGGGTTGGGGTGTTTAGTGTGTTTTCCTTGCTACAGCATGGAGCTCAACAACAAAAGTGTTTTTCAAAGTGATAACGTTCTAGGTGGGAGGGTTTCTTGTCTATTACCCTGCTGATCTTTTAGAATGGATCAGCAGGAGAGGCTCCCAAGGCAACAAATGAGATTGCTGAGTCAGTGGGAGTCAGGGTCAGGGTGTTTTGAGATTTCTACCCTGCCGGCCAGTGGACCAGAGTAACAGGCCAGGTTTGTGAAGCTATGTATGATTTTTTTTTTAAAAACTCACCTCACTTAATTTCCCATTTTCAAGATATTTATGGGTTTAGATTGATACTGTTTCTTTTGATGACTTGGACTGAATGTTTCCTGCTGAAGTAGCAACCTCTCTTTAACATTTTTAGCAACATTTATATTTCTCATTGAATAAGGATATATTTGGAGTTTAAAACTAAAGCCTATTTGGCTTCTTATTAAAACAAAAGTAATAATTTATCTTTGGAATATTAGTTTAAATTATTTGAAACAAAATTTGCTATTTTCAACAACCCCTAGGTTAGCAACACTATTATAAATAACTGTTGCAGTGTGAATCTGGTGTTATATTCACAAGTTTTGGCATGTGTAGTTCACTCATCTCCATTGGAGGAAAGGAAAAACATACTGAATATTTTTACACAAATGTACTTTAATTACAGTCTTTCCTCTCACCCTCAAATTTAGATAATTGATGTGTAACTTGCCCTGCCTCTCAATTGCTATCTTTAGTTTCTTAGCATTTCTTTTTAAGTTTGTGTATACTTACTCTCTGGCTTTTGACTGTTTGCAAATTTAAAAAAAAAAATCACATGGGAAATATAATCTGTATAGTGATACCTTAATAAGTGTCCATATAAAAATGACTGTGAAATAAGTAAACAAACATGATGATAGTGATACATCCAGTAAGAGAGACAAATTTCATTCCATTGAAAATCATGCAATTTCCAAATATGGCTGATCTCTTTTATATTCACCAATACACGGTGGCTTTCAATAAAGAGTACTGCCTTATCATGTAGGAAGGCAGGGAATATTTTTGTCATCTACCCCGACAATAGGCCAACAAAGGAGGCTTCTCTGCTTGTGAGAAATATGCGCAATCCATCTGGAGAAAGCTGAAGGTCAGCCAGTCAGTATTGCATTAACTTTTGTTCTTCTTCTCTGAAAACAACTGTATCATATTCATTTTCTTAAAATATAGCAAAAATATATAGGTGTATGAAAACAATCTTGCTTTATAATCAAAATAGTTATTGTTTTATGTACAAATATCAAAATATATTTTTATATTTTGGTTTTAAATATGTATCTTTAAAATTTTCCCCTTGTCCAACAGTTTTCATCTTTAAGTTAACATATCTCTTTGAGGTGTGTACCCTAGTTCTAAATTCCTTTCTTGTACATTTGGGTTGCATATTTCCTAAACATGCTTGAAAATAGAGTATAAAATATATAAATCAAGAGAGGGTATGTTTTCCTGCTATAACGAATAAATTTCTAATTTTGTGTGGTTTCTTAGAAAACTTTTATAGCTCATATAAAATCATATGTGAGTTAAGCCACCCTCCTATATCTTACAGACACTGTCTTTGGGGTTCTAAAATGCCTTAGAAAAGAGGACAGTAAAAAGTAGGTAGATTCGATATAGTACTCACACACAACCACTGGCCAAATTTAGTGATTATCATTAACTGCAAAAGTGGACCAGAATTGCAAAGGAGACATGAATATTAATTAGAATTAACAGTGTCTATCATAATCAACACAAAAATTCACCACAAAATATTTATTGTCCAAAGGGAGAACTGAATCCATGAGATGTGAAGACATATACATATAAAGTTTGGTAGAGCAAGGGTTTGATGTGCTTACTCTTCAAAACACTCTCCCAATATTCTGCACGCTTTCCATTCAATCTATTTCTCATATGGCATATTTATTCTGACATACGAAGTAATATATGTAGAGAAATCATAGAACTGTTTTAAATCTGCGTGCCTACATTTATTATAAGGTTTGTTAGACTGCCATACTTATTACTTAATGAAAGCATCATGGACATAAGAAGAAAAAATAGGATTTTTATACTGGAAGTTAAATAACTTTTGAGAAATAGCTATACTTATCTTAATAAGAATGACTTAAGAAAAGCCAGTGGGTTTTTTTTTTTTTTGCAAGCTTAGATGAATTCTCTAAGGAATATACTGATAGTGTGACAAATTCCTAATTTTTAAAAAATACACCAAGAGCATTTGTTTATTTTGGACATAATAGAAAATGAAATGTATCACTTATCTATGACAATATGGATTTATGTACATACCCATTCATTTGATGATAAAGTAAAACCAAATAATTAAAGAAAACACCACTACCCAGAGAGCTGAAGCCCTTATGTTAGGGCTTGATTGATATATTGAAATAGAGAACCTCTAGTCTAGTGGTTCTGATACAGTTTTATACTTTACATGTTATCTATAAAAGATACATTTGAGAATTTAACTCACTATATTCTCACTATAAATTTTATCCATGTATGACATCATTTATTCACTTTTACCCCATGAATAAATATTTATTAAATAACCCTTGGAAAAGTTGTATATTTAAATTGTAAAGGTAAAGGTATGGCAATGCTTTCCAAATGCAAATATAATTCCAGTTTTAATAGACAAATGTGATGTGAATTCACTATAATGGCACTTCATTTGTCAAGCAGGATAAAAGTAATTCTATTTTGGTTTGAAATATAGTACCATATTCTCATTCAAAAGAATGTCTCATTTGGTAGTTAAAAATAAAACAAATTTATATGTGAGTTTTTCTTTTGCATGAGTGACCTAACTTTTTCATTCACAGTATGATTTAATCACTTTATAGTAATATTTCTAATAACAATGATAAAACCCTACTGTTGTATACATATTAGTTATACATAATATGCATATATTACTTCATAAAGCTGTATTACAAGCACCATACATATTCATATTTAAATGTATTTTATCTACATAATGATGTTATAAATAACTGAATTATAGAGTAATTCAATAATTTGAACAATGCTATGTTGTTCTGAATTACAATCCAGAAATACTAATGCACTATACAAAGTCCTTCTTGTCATATTTATGTGATAATTTTTTTTCTGTAGAGATTTTAACAGACCAGAAAAGTGGATTATTGTTGATTTTTTTATCAAAAAATTGTTGCCCCAAATTTATTTGTGTGTTTTTGTCATTTCATTCCTTCACATATTGTAGCCTGTGTTTTCTGAAATAACCTTGGGATAATGCTTTTAGAACTGGGAAATTTCTGACAAGGAACAGCAATGGTCTTGCATTATTTTTGCTCTCAATCTCTAATGATTTTGAAAGTTATCTGGAGTAATGCTTGAGATTGCAGATTCATGGGTTCTAATTTAATAAGCATGAAATAGTGCTCCCAGACTGTGTTTTAAACAAGCACTTTGGGTGCTTTGGAAATTTGGTTTGAATATTCCACTTTCCGATTTCTAAAGCATGTCATTTAAGCACAGTTCATCTTCAGAATAAAATCTTAGCACTGTAGCTATTTTTTATTTACCATCCACATTTATCTGTAGTTGAAGTTTGATTATACATTTGCAGTATATTTTAGTGACAATAGCTATATTGAACCTCTATAGAAAATCCTTCATAAAATCCTACTATGGCTATATTTATGAGTTATACACAGCTTTCTCCTCATAGGAATATTACCAAAGACTGTATAAGCAAGCACATTAAAACTTAAGCTGAGTAGCTTTCCATGTCTTAATCTCCTGTTAACTCATTTGCATATTTCTAATGAACTGTGTTTCCAATGCTAATGATGCACAAATGGTCATTTTTCCTTGCCACCTTGTGTTCAGAGCAGTACAACTTGCTACAGAAAACTCCCTGGTTTGCAGTGCATTACTAATATACACAGTCTATGTTAATTACTCCCCTTACACCTGTTTTCATATGGTACAGTGATTCTTTCATTTTCTGTTTTAAGATGAAGTAAACTACGCTTATTATGAACACTTCTGTTAGCCTACTGTGAGATTTCATTTGACATTAGAGTTTTATAGTACTCACTGTGTTTGAACTAAACTTGAAAGAAAACCCATTGCTTTAATTCTTTTGGCTTCCATTATCAAAAATCCTCACATATTGAATGCGTTAACTTTCCTAACTTTTCATAAAATTTGCACTGTAGCCAAAATCAGGATTTCTTACTATACCTTGATGAGAAGGGTGTATAACAAGAACTTGTTAACAAATGGGCTATGTATTACTTGTACTCCTGAAAGAGCTAAAATGTAGACTTAAAGATGTATCTCTTTACATGAAAACTTAGAAAACTAAAGATTTTTTTCTATCCTTACCTTCCTTCTAAGACAAGGCAAGTTTTGCCTTCTAGCTTTTTGTTAGCATCAGTAACCACATAGTTCTTTTTCTGAAAACTGTCTCCCCAAATCTATGTTATGGAATGTAAGATATTTAAACACAACTAGAAGTCTATAAATTAAAAAAAATTGTATCCATTTATTTAGTACTATCTTACAATAAGCTTGGAATTGCTGCTTTCTTTATCTGCTGATAACTATAAGAAATAAGCTTTCTTACCATAATTTAACAACGGAATAGGAATCCAATCCAATGCTGCATAGCTACTAAAAACAGAGAATGCCACAAAGCACAATACACCTCCAAATGTATTGCTTTAACTTTTTCTAGAAAATAAATAGGTTCACCCCTAAAGCAAGAATGTAACAAGAATAAGGATAGGTGATAGAATTTTAGAAACATGGGCATTATCTATCTACTTTTTCTTAATTCTCAAACATACTGAAGAAATAGGTATTGGAAGGTTTTTCTCAGCACATTTTATTGACTATTAATTCACAACCGGGGTTTATTGAAATAATTGTTCATCTTGTTTTCAAGTTGATTCTTTAGGAATGTCAAAGCCAACAAGACTAAAACTGGAATCTGAATTATATGAAAGTTTTCCCATCTTTCCAGTGCATCCTATCAAGAAAATGTAACAAAGAATTCAATAGAAAACAAAATGATCATCTCTTGCTAGTGAGAGAAGAGGAAAGAGAATAGACAACTGAGTGAATTTGTGCATGTAGGATATGGTGACACTGAATTATTAAGAGAAGAGACGTCATGGAAAGAAAGTCCTGATAGTTAAAACACTGTGCACCAAAGGCACAAAGGGAAGTGAGATAGTTAGGACTTTCCCCAGGTTCATTCAATTATAATATCTATACTTTTTTCATATCCAGCCATCCTTACATGGTAATGTATCCTTTCCCTGCTTTTCTGAAGTTTTGTTTCCATGCCCTGGTCTACAGAGATTTATTGCCACTCCAAATTGATACATTAAATCCATTTCATTTCTTCCCCTCTCACAGGTAAAGATAATACTTCCAAGTGCATGTTTAACTATTTTATTTATTTATGAAGAGGTGAACATTTTATTAATATTATTTTATTTTATTTTTATTATTTCTTTGAGATTTTTTACAGTGTGTTTTGACCAAATTTATTCCCTTCCCAAACATTTCCCAGATATATTCCTGCCAACATCCAGGCAATATTGTGTAGGCAGAAGTTTCTCTGTGTACCACCTGCCAGTTTTCAATCCTGCAGCTGCTTGTAAATAATCATTCAGAGACTTAATATTAATTACAAACTGTTTGGTCTATGGCTCAAGCTTCCTGCTAGCTATCTCTTTCATTTTAAATTAACCCATTTCTATTAATCTATGTATTGTCGCGTGGTTGTGGCATTGCAGGTCTGCTGGCATGTCACTTCTTGGGTGGTGGGCTGGCATCTGCCATGACTCCACCCTTCTTCATCTCCATCTTCAGTTTGAATGTACTGCCTAACCTTATTCTGCCTCTCCATTGGCTAAACAGCTTTAGGCCAGAGGCAGAACTTTGTGTTGACCTCCCTGTTCCATGTTGGAATTTGTCTCTGACTTGAGCTGCCACAGGACTTGTGGATTTTCTCATGACTTTTTGACTTCATATTTGCACTTCCCTGCTGTGTCTGGAAGATACAGTGTCCCTATTATCACCCACTTATACTCTTTTTGCCTCTTCTACAATAATTCCTGAGCCTTGGGAAGAAGGAATGTGAGTTAAATATTCCATTTAGGGCCGAGTACTTTGCATTATCTTATCCTCTATACCAGTTGTGGATAACTGTGTTAATTGATATCTGCTTCAAATAGAACCTCTGATGAGCCGGGCAGTGGTGGTGCACGCCTTTAATCCCAGCACTCAGGAGGCAGAGGCAGGTGGATCTCTGTGAGTTCGAGTCCAGCCTGGGCTACAGAATGAGTTCCAGGACAGGCTCCAAAGCTACACAGAGAAACTCTGTCTCAAAAAATCAAAAAAAAAAAAAAAAAAAAAAAAAAAAAAAAAAAAAAAAAAAAAAAGCTCTGATGAAAGCTAGAAGATGCAATAAGGATTTGGTTTCAAACTGTGTGCATTTAGCATAACAATAGTAGTGGGTTCTCACTTCAGGTCTATGATATCTAGCCAGGTATGGGTTTCATCTTGAGCTATGGTACTTAAATACAATCAGAAAGAGACTGGTTATTCCCATGGTGTTCAGAGCACTATTGTCCATGTGGGCATGTATCGCCAGGCAATTATAATAACTCACAGAGTTAACAACTGTACAGAGCTAATGATTAGTTTTGTTCTCTGGTAGCATACATAGCACATTGCAGTACTACGAAAGCTAGGCAATAGATTTCTCCATTGTGACTCAAGCAATATATCATCCCATCAAGTTCTGGAGGGTAACCAATAACATTGGCTATTATCTGTAATGTTTAAAATTTATAAAATAAGAACTAAAATAATTGTTTAAATTATGCTACATTGAATTTTATTTACATAGTAAAATATAGAAAATAATTTTTTTCTTATTACAACCATACTTTCTTTTGACTAACTCTGAAATATGTTGTACAATACATTTGAATCAAATTTACTTCTGGCTTAGATTGAATTAAAATATGAGAAACTATACTTATCTTGACAAAAATAGAGAATTATTTCTACCACTTCTAGAAGCAGAAGATAGTTTTTATGCTAAAATACTCCATTCCCTAAATTGCACAATATTCATCCTATCCATTGTTTCTACCATATCATAGGTAGTTACTTTGTTTCCTCACTCTACAGAACAGTGCTTATTATAGCTATTTCATAACAGCTCCTGGTTATTAAAGTACTCACATATTTCTGAACTGATAATCATAGTCCAATCATTTTGTCATTGAATAAAGTAAATGCTTCGCAAAAATGTAGTATGTCATCATTTCCCCCAAACCCCCTAAAAATTGTGTGCATATATATATATATATATATATATATATATATATATATATATATATATATATATTCAAAGAGAAAAATAGAATTTTCATTTAACATTTTTTTATATGTGTGTAGTTGTGACTGGCCTCATGTCACACTGCATGTTAGTGTAGAGAGGACAATTTGTGGACGTTCTTTCTCTCCTTCACCATGTGAGTCCAGAGATCAGTTCTGGTTGTTAGAATTAATGACACATACCTTTACCCCTTGAGACCTAATTTTTGTATTTTTAACTGACATTAAAGATACATTTTAAATAAACATATTTATATGATAAAGTGTGGTATTTCAACAAATACATACAACTCATAATAAATAATGCCAGTCTAATTGGAAAACTTTCGTTTCAAATATTTATCTTTAAAATTTTTTATATTGGTGTGTATGTGTATGTATGTGTAGGACAGCTTGCTGGAGTTGTTTATCTCATTTTACCCTACATGTTACCAGGTTGAACTCAGGTCATCAGGCTTGGTGACAAATGTCTTTATCTACTGGACCATTTTGATAAACTCAAACATTTATTAAGTTTTTATGTGTATGTTTGGAACATTATACATATTGTGAACTAGCTACTTACAAACATACAATTAATTATTATCAACTCTAGCTATGCAATTGTGGTATTAGAAGTCATGCTTCTTATACAGTTACACTTCTGTACTGGTTAACCACTCTATATTCATTCTCCCTCCCAGAAACATTTCCTATTCTGTGCCAAACACTGTTCTACGTTTTAATGTTATAATATCAACATCATATTTTCTGCATATAAAGGAGATCATGTAATACTTTTCTTTTTGTTCTTGACTTATTTAACTTAGCCTGATGATTTCCCATTCCGTTTATAGTTCTGGAAATGATAGGATTTCATTCTTTTCACAGCCTATATTAAGCCATTAAATATATACACACTTATTAAAATCCATTCATTTATTATTGGGATTATAAAATGATTATAAGCTTTAATGATTGTGAATAATCCTGCATGCATGTATATCTTTCATGTGTTGATTTCACTTTCTTTAGTTATGTCCTCAGCAGTAAAATAGCTGGATAAATTGGTAGGATTTTTAAATGTACTCACAAGCACTTGCATTTTTATGCTCCATTGTATTTCTTTCCTATTATTGGAATTTTCCCTTCATTCACTTTATTTTTTTTTTCATAGAATTTAAAGGTATAGTGCTTATTTTAAGAGGATTATGAATCATAAATTACTGAAGACTAGCACTTACTATATAGCTTCAAAAAGCTGAAATTTATCCATTGCCCCCCAAAACCTGTTTTTTCCTTATCTTACAACTAGCTTTCGCCCTCCCATAGCTGTGTTGTTCCCCAGTTCCTTCCTTCCAGCTCTTTCTGTACAGTCACAGTTGCTGCCCTTCAGTTATTTCTGTTGTCTCCTGTCACAGATTCCTGGCATTTACTATATGTTGCCTAAACAGTGACTCCCTCATTTCTACCTTTTTGTCTCCTATATCATGTATTCTTGTCTTTATCTTATTTCAACCTCTAGGAATCCTTACTTGATTCCCCTTGTGGTGATATTTGTTTGTGCTCTAACAAATAAAGCTTGCCTGGAGATCAGAGTGTGGAGCTAGCCACCAGAGGCCAGGTAGTGGTGACACACACCTTTAATCCCAGCACTTGGGAGGAGAAAACAGGAAGTGATATGGCTGGGGTGGATAAAGGAAGTGATAAGGCAAGTGGAGACAGGAGCTTGGCCCTTTCAGTCTGAGGATTGCTATAGGTAAGAAGTCTTTCTAGTGGCTGTTTGCTCCGCTTTTCTGATCTTTCAGCATTTACCCCAATATCTGACTCTGGGTTTTTATTATTAAGACCAATTAGAATTAGAACCACATTTGGCATCCAACTTTTGGGGCACAAATTCATGAAAAAGATGCTTGTTTGTGGCTTTGCAGCCACTGGCACAGACTGGACCAGCATGCAGCCTGAGTCACTGTCTCACTGACTAGGTTCTTCTCTCTTTTTTCCCTAAGCCTCTGAGTGAGTCTGAGATTTTTCTGTTGCAGTCTCTCTGCAGCAAACTCCATAGGCATTTGGGCTCCAAAAACAACAGGAGTTAGCCACTTTCGTACATCCCTCCACCCCCTCATGCAGAGGGCTAGCTCTTTAGCTTCTTCTCCCTTCATGGGTTGTGGGCTTTCCCTGGACCCCCTCCTTGGGCTACTGCCAAACTAGGTAACTGCCCTGAAAACTACTTCTAAGTAGAAGCAGTCAGCCTCACATCTGAATCATCATCATTGGCAGAATTGGTGAGACAATTGAGAATTTTTAAAGGAGGAATTAGTTAAAAGAAAGTTTTTTTCCTCACATTAAAAAATGGGAAACACTATTACAATGAAGGGAGTTAGGTCTCTGTATGATAATATGCTAGACAGTTTTAAAATGGAGCAACTAAATAAGATTATAATTAACTTAGATGGGATTTATGTAATGCCAATTATAAATATTATCTGTTTGATCATTTTTGTTTTGTCACTAAAAACGTTGGTTAATATGAGTGCCAAGATAAAAGTTTTAGAAAAACTTATTGAAACAGATCATAGAGATATTCAGACCCAGATGGAGGAATTTAAAGGAGAACCAATCTTAACACTGCATTATAAGTTTAGAGAGGGACAGCCTAAGGTTTTCAAACAGCCAACCTTAATTTATACAGTAACTTTACAGAAACTACCAAATGATAGATATTCCCAATGCTGTGAAAGAGCTGAATGGCTTCCTGTGGAAATGTTAGATTTAAGATGATTCAAGGAAGCAATGGCTTCATGTGGTATGCATTCACCTTTTGTGAAGCAGATGTTAAACTAATGGTCAATTTGTAATAGAATTATCCCTCAAGACTGGAGATATTTGGTTACAGCAGTCTTGGAGGCTGAGCCTCAATTTCAATGGAGGACCTAGTGGAAAGATGAGGCTAAGATCATTGAACAACGAAGTAGAGCTAGAGGTATGATAATCTCCCAAGACCAACTTCTTGAAGAGGGAGATTATGCTAATGAACAAAGGCAATCTCTATATGATGATAACACCCTGGCTTTATGCCTTGCAGCAGCTTTGAATGCTTGGGACAGAATTGAAGAGGTAGGAAAGAAAATTGAGTCATTTACTAAAGTTATACAGGGCCCAAAAGAATCTGTCACTGATTTCTTGCAAAGATTAACTTCAACAGTAAATAGAATGATATAAAATTCACAAGCTAGACAAATAACAATTGAATTTCAGGTTTTTGAAAATGCTAATGCACAATGAAAAATGGTAATTAATCCATTAAAAGCAAGATCAGCACCCTTAGAGGAACAGATCCAAGATACAGTCAATATTGAATCTCATAACCATGATGATGTTTGTATAGGAGAGGTGATTTCCAGACGTTTCAAGAAAAAACAAAATGTAAAGTGTTTCAATTGCAGTAAACAAAGGTCACCTAAAAAGAGATTATAAATAGGGCATTCCTGGAAACAATGTATTTTGCTAAAAATAATCCCAACAGAATGCCCCTCCCTTTTGGATTATGCAGACCCTGTGGCAAAGGCAGGCATTAGACTAATAAATGTAGATCAACAAGGGGCAGTCAAGGTAATCCTTTGCCATCGGAAAATGCCTTGAGGGGCTTCTTGGAGGCCCCCATGTCAAATTAGGTTCAGTCATTTTCTTTCATTGTAGAAGATAGTCCTTCCCAGAGCAATGAAATAACCTAATGCCTATTGTAAGAAACCATACTGTTTTGAATTATAGAACAGCTATAGAAGAGAGAAAAAAATTGAGGAGAAACCATAAATCAAAATTGATAAAGATTAGATTTGAATGACAGATCTCTTTATTAGAAGAGATGAGAGTTCATCAAACAACATGACAACTCAATCTAAACTAACCTATAAAACTAACAAATGCTTTTCATTTGATCAGGTATAACTTGCCAAAAGGGACCTTCCCCAAAATTTGGGTTGGGGAAGGGTTTTGTTTTTGTCTTTCAGGAGAATGAAGGCATCCAGGTAAGGAATCTGAAGACCACTGGACAAATAAGACATGTGAAGAAAAAGTACAAATCATCCAGAAAAAAAATGTCCCAAGAAAAAGAGTAAATTGGCCTATTGGTATATCACAACTCCAACAGGATAAAATTTCATAAATGTTCCTAAATGTTCGTTTCTGCTGTTCTCTACAGGCACATAGCACAAATGGTCTTTTTGTAGTCCTAGTCCAACTGAAAATTGAAGCTGGCTTTGGAGTTGGAATATGGATCTTTCCTTCTATAAACCTAAGCATGCTTGTTAAAGTAAAATCCAAAATCTCTATCTCATGTCAGAAAAGCCATCTGATGTGGGACAGAAGAAAAACAAAAATTAAGGGACTATTTTATTACAACTAATTTCATAATCTTTTGGTTTTATTTTGACCCTTTAAACTTTTTTCATAAAATGTGAATAGTATCTCAAAACTTATAAGATTAATATATATTTTAAACTTTTTTGTCATGATTTTAATGGTCATATAGGATACTAATTTATTCTATAAAAATACTTTATCTAGCTTCCTGTACATGATTTCAGGTTTGAGTCTCTATCAGGTAACTAGGAATTAAGTTTTTGTACTCTAGATATACATAACAAACATTGATCCTTTAAATTCTTTGAGATCTGGTGCGTATGACATTTAAAATGTTTAAGTTTTCTGCAATGAACCATGACCACACCTAACAGTGACCTTTGATGTCTTCAAATGATGATGGGCCCCCACAATGATGATTCTACATTGATTCTACATTCTGACAACGCCACCTAAATATTGGCTTTGAACTATAAACTCTCAGGACAATTAGGAGTTGGCTGGCTGAGATGATCCAGCCTCACAAACCACTATAGCCAGGAATTGAGAGAAGCCCTGCAATTTCCCATTAGGCAGAGACTGGACAACACATGATACAGCTACCTCTCCCAGGACTTGAAAATTAATCCAAATTTTACTTTTCAGGATACCCTAAAGATGCCGTTATCCCCAGACAGTAGGAAGTGAACTTAAGTACATGGCTCCCACATTCCCAAGAGGTGGATTGGATGGTTTCTGGTCATTCAATGGGTTATGGATGTTTGTCATTGTTTAGGGGGATTAGTTACAAGTTGTTATGGTAATGGTCAGGAAAAAAAGACGAACAAAGGAGATTAGATTTAGAGGAATATAGACATGATCAGATAAAAGGGTAGATTATTGAATCTATTCTGAAAAGAAAAAAAGGGGATATAGATATGATAAGGATAAAGGGGTAGATTATTTAATCTACTTTTAAAAAGTAACTACTTATTTTAAATACTTTACATTGACATGGATCTTTGTATATTAATACAAAGTTGATATTATTTTTGTTAGAACATACTGTACATACATTTCTAATCTTGTTCAAGGTACCTATGAGTACCTTTGTAACTCATTTAACAATGTTATGCAGATTTCTAGTCCTTGAAAGTTAAAGTTATTATTACCAACTATTTAAGGTAATAAGGAAATGCAGGTTAGTAATTAGTAATCTATTACAATAGAACTTGTAGTCACATTAGGTATGTTTTCAAGGTCAAACAGAGACATATTTTAGATAGACAAGTCATCTTCAAACACTTTAGATTTTTTTTTAATCACAACGAGACATGTCTGCTCCTGGCAGTACCAATCTACTTTGGAGAAGATGATGGGCATCAAAGAAACTCCACATGGAATTTACTTTCTTTGTGGCTAAAGTATGCCACTGGGCAAGAAACTACTCTTGCCTCAACTGATGACAGTATACTCTTCAAATTGGACAAGCAGGACAGAAAAGAAAGTGAATGCTGAACTTTGCCAAGGCAAGGTAAGACAGGGTTTCAAATATTCTGCTTCACAGATAAGTTTGTCAGATATGCTAGGCTTCTAGGTCAAATATCAGTGCCCCAACATTGCAAAGGAACCTTGGATGACTGTCCAGGCAGCAGCTGTTTCTGTTATTTCTCACATTTTTTGGAAGTCACTTGCTTGTGCTTCCTGCTTACTCAGTTAATATTATTTTTTCTCAGGTCTCTGATGGAGTTGAAGACTTTATAGTTATGGTTTTCCTTGTTACCAAATTCAGAAAAGAAATTCGCTATAGAGGTGTAAAGTGTATAAGGTTGAGAGATATTAAAAGATAGTTTTGGTAATACAAGTTAGAATAGAAAGTGAACTAGGTACAACCATTTGGATTCACCAAGATAGCATAGATATGGAGTATTTTCTCTGAATTTCTTAATGGACTAGGCATTGTTGATGTATTTAATGCCTGTATATATTGTACATAGTTATTATAGTTATTGTATATAGTTTTTCTTATATTAGTTATGAGGTTCTTGTTTATTTTAGACAAAAAAGGGGGAATGTGATATTTTTGTTTGTGTTCTAACAAATAAAGCTTGCCTAGAGATCAGAGTGTGGAGCTAGCCACTAGAGGCCAGGCCGTCGTGGCACACACCTTTAATCCCAGTACTTGAGAGGAGGAAACAGGAAGTAATATGGCTGGTGGAGACTGGAGCTTGGCCCTTTCAGTCTGAAGATTCCTAGAGGGAAGTCTTTCTAGTGGGCTGGCTGCTCTATTTTTTTGATCTCTCAGCATTTACCCTGATATCTGACTCCAGGCTTTTATTATTAAGACCAATTAGAATTCACACTATATCCCTTCGTATGTTAGAGTCTACTTTCCCATATAAGTTCATAGGCATAGTGAACCCTTTCTAGTAGTGGTTCTAAAGCTGTGGGTCATGAGCCCTTTTAAGGTGGCATATCAGATATCCTGCATATTAGGTATGTATTTTATGATTCATAACATAAACAAAATTACACAGTATTACGGAGGTTGAAGACCACTTCTCTATAGTCTCTTTTAGGCTTAATTTTGCATTAAATATTATGTATATCCTGATAAATTTTCCTTCTTTGCAAGACTATGGTCACTGGCTGCAGGAAACATGTTTGGTGTCTGTTTTGTCCATTATGTACCCTTCTTCTCTATTACTATGTAAATGATATTAGTTCAATCTAATGAGTTGAAAAAATGAATGAATTAAAAGCAATAATATTTTGGGGGTGTCCTCTTTGTCTTTGCAGTCCATTGGCTATCGGTGATGACAGATCCTTATATGGCCCATGAACATGATGGAGACAGCCTTCCCTGAGACAGACTTTGGTGAATCAGCTCAACTTTATTCCAGAGTATAAGCAATATATAGGATTGGAGAAACTGGGAATAAACCTTAATTTGCATTAAGTGGCACACTCCTATCATAAGGCTTCAAATGTGGCAGTAGGGTCCTATAGCAGAGCTCCTAGCACAAGTCTTCTCAGCAAGGATCTGTGCCAAGGGTCAAGTTAAAGATAAATCAGGAATCTGGCTTAGAGATGGTTTTCAGATAAGGTCAGTCCTCCAGACCCGGGGACATTCTCTGGATAAGGGCAGATAGGGAGCAGGAAGTTTCACTGGGGAAGGAGGGAGCCAGGCCATAATAGACTGCAACTTCTGATCAGGAAGCAAAGACTTCCAACAGCATTTAAATAACTTACATTATCATCAAGTTTATGTCTAGTCCAAATCTCAGATTACAGATAGTTGAAAACAATGACAAAAGAATACTCCCATGGGAAATAAGCTCTGTGCATTCTAACATCAAGTTAGATAGCTCTTTCCTCTTTCTTCTGTCTGTAAAATGTAGTCACCTTGCTTTATTCCCTGTACGGAACAGTGCTTGTTACTGCTATATGATAATAGCTTGACACTGAATAAACTAAACTTGCATGCACACTTTACTCGTGATCATATTTAATGACTGCTAGTCACTTTCCAGTTTAGAGATTTTGTGTTTCTAAGTAAAAGAGCAGAAGAAAGGGATCAAATAAGACTTCGGTTGCAGAAAAGGAAAGAGAAAGAAAAATGATAAAAACTTGTAACAATAAGTTGCATGTAGACTGCCTGCACATAAAAAACTGCTGTGAGCTAAAGATCAGAGGGCAGCCAGAAGGAACAATTTCCAACATTAATCATCAATTTAGAATAACCTGAGTTACCTTGTCTAGAAATAAACTGCTTTGTTTAGTTTCCACATAGGAAATTAAGTAGTAAATTCAGTAATTTTACTTCTCTTCTGATTAACATATCATGCATTATATGGGACTGTTATTAAACATTCATGTATTTCAGAATCTAAGAGGTTCATAAATTGATATTTGATGATGAAACAGAAATTACCTATATTGTATACTGTTTCTTTTTTCTTCTTCTTCAATTTGCCAAATAAAAAATAAAAGTAATGTCAGCTGATAGAATGCGTGCCTCACAAGCTTGAGTTCCTGGATTTACACCCCCCCCCCCAACACATAAGCTGGATGTGATGGTGCATGACTGTGTCATCCCAGAATTTGGGATGTTGAGGCAGAAATATTAGAAGTTCAAGGTCATAATACAACACAGTGAGCTTCAGGTTAAACTGGGATTATGTGAGTTGCCGTTTAAAAACAATAATAAAAGAACATATTTAAGCAAGCTCTAAGAACACAGTCAGCAATCGGTAATACATATTCAAAAATGACATATCTTTTTTTTCTTTAATGAGGCCATGCTGCTCTTTAATGGTGTTGTGATAAAATGTATTCATGAACACATTGTTTTATTTATACTTATGCGAATCACTTATTGAATGTACCAGGAACAACTAGCTATCATTGTTATAATTAGCAATATGTTGCAAGTCATTCTTTTTCTCTAACAGCTTTTGGCAAGCTATGAAACTAAAATGGCAGGACTGGTCTTGGATATTGGCCTGTTTTCAGTGAGATATGATCCTTGTTGCTTCTTTGTCCCGCCTTCCAAGCTGTAGAACATTGAATATTAAAGTAGCTGCCATTTAATTACCATTTTTATTGTTACTGTGTCTGTTTAAACTCTCACTTTCAATTAAAAGATGAATGAACAATTTTCATTTTTAATAAAAAGTGAAATACATGCTGATTTAGAAGCTGATCAAGAGCTAATTAAAGCCACAATTGTTCTCACAAGTTCAAAGTATATTTTTGTCATATGTAAATAATTCTTAGGATTTTAGCATAGTTTACAATTTGTATTATCTTCAAGAACAGACAATTGTAGTTTCATGTTATTAGTGCTCTATAATGTCAATGAATGTCTATAATGCCAACTGAATGCTTTCAACAGCTTTTAAGTCTTCAGTGTGACCAAACTATCAAAATTATAAAAAGTGTTTTTAAAATATCTGTGGCATTTCATTGGAATACAAACAATTTATTGACTGTTTACTAATCTAGACATGTGCCAAACAAATTGGACTCATAATCTCACTTTTTATAACAATATAATATATTGCTTCCCATTTTTTGATAAAAAATAGAAGTCAGTAAGTTATACAAGGCAATACAGCTAGTAAAAGTAATAGCTAGATTCAAAACCACGCTCATCTTTCCTCAGAGTACAGAATCTCTTCAATTACTATTTTATGTTGATCCACTATGCACCTTAGACTGTTAAAACAACTATCAGTTTTCAGTAAATAATACTATGCTGATGATTAATTTTAAAAAATAATTGCCAAGAAAGACATTTCATTTTAATAGAATTAACTTTTTGCTGTTCTATATCAGCATATGTTTTGTTTTTTTACAAAGCTATTTCCAAAAGAAATTTATATATTATAAATGTTCATTATTGAATTTAAGTTAAAAATCAACATGCCCTTTCAGAGTATTGATTTTTTATGCATAACTCAGATGTCTGTTATGAAAGCTTTCCACCATGTAAGTGTTGTATTAAAAATGTCAAATGGCCTTCAATAAGGTACTCATTGTACTCACAGATGAACCTCATTTCTGGAGCTTCACCAGAAGCATATTATAGAATGTATGCAGGAAAAAGTATATTATGACATTAAAGTGAATGTCAGGGGTATAGGCTGTGGTTTATTTTTTAATAGGAAATATATTGTTGCTTTTCTGTCAAAGGAATCAAAATACCTTCTTTATAATGTCAATAAACTGTGCAATGATTGAGTACCCAGTGAAATTTAATATTACTTCTAACATACTTGAGACAGAGTATCAGATAACATGAAAAATAAATATTTGCTTAAATGTGATTCATGGCCTTCTGATTTTCTATAAAGGTGATAATAGCGTTTTATTTTCTGATAACATTTCTGTACATGTCTGAGTCAAGTAGTGAATTTGAAAATATCAACGTATAAACAAATCAGAATTACTGCTTCCTATAGCACTAGGTTGAGCTGAAGTATTTAAAATTGACAATTAAAAAATTTGACAACAGTATGGAATCTGTTATGGTAGAACTCAAGATTCTAATGAAAGAAATTTCAGAGTATTAACCCTTTGTCTCCTTTCTCCAAGGCATGTTTACCTTGTTTATTTACTAATTACTCAAACTCAATATCTGTAAGCATTGTTCTTCAGATTCTTTTGAGAGATGTTCTTTTTATGTTATCATTAATTATTTTTTCATTTAATTTACATCCCAACTACAGTTTCCCTTCCCTCTTCTCCTCTTCCCTTCCCCAAATCCACCCTCCACCACCCCCCTATCCACTCCTCCTCTGTCTCCATTCAGAAAGGGGCAAGTCTCCCATGTGTAAAATCTACATTATGTTGTCTTTGGGATTCTTAACTACAGAGAAACATTTGATTGTAAAGGAAGCTAAGTTAAACCAATATGTGTATTTTAAAAATAGCTTGACTTCAAAATTTGGATGTAAAGATATGTTGCTTTAAAAAAAAAGTTCTGATTTTGTTTCCACAGAAAGCCAGAGGCTATAGATTTGTTCCAGATTAAGATACATCAGGTTTGACCAGCCAAGACCACCTAAAGGTCTCTGATAATACCAAGGCTCAGATGATCCAACATCCAAAACCGTTTCAAGGCAACTGGCTCAGATGATACAGCCTCATGGACTATCCCATAATCCTAAAATTTTCTTTGTATCCCCATAAGATACAGCGCCCCCCTCCAACAAAAAACAATAAGAGAAGCTACGCCCAAATTCCCAAATTATATGTAATTTACTTTAAGGTTAAAACCTTCCTTTTTAAAAAAAAAAAAAAAGGAGAAGTGCTG